>JAAXNX010000318.1:0-33681 GCA_036491905.1 Folsomia manolachei
CCAAGTAATCCGACAAATCCTCCTTTTCAACCATTTGGCATTACAAGTAAAATGAGCAGTTGGATGAATGGCTTACAAAACTTGGTACAAAATTAAGTTCGCTTTCGTGATCCGTTGAACAAGAAATTTTACGGAATTTTTAATCTGTTGCTAAATGCAAAGTTTTGTGAATCTTTGGTCGAATTTACAACACTTGAAAAAGGTTGAGGTTGCATTACCATATAATTCTGATGCATTATTTTATATAAGTAAGTTGCGTGCCCAATCCAATCCAATCCATCAGTTAGATTAGGGTTGGCTAGGATGTTTTAACAGGAGCTAAAATGGATAATTTCCAACTTAAATTCTTATAATTTTGACTATAATTATTGTAATCATGAGCTGAATAAGGATGACTAGTAATTATAAATATATATATATACGGGAGAGCAATAGCACAAGTACATGCATTCCAGCTTTGATATAAAGATACGCGTGAAGAAGCAATAAATTATTGTGCTAACCTGAACAAAGATACAATCACTGTGTTGTGTCTGATACAAATTTTCTTACCAATTTGACCCACACTTGCACTAACATTTGATTAAAGTACAAGACTCGTTCTTTTGTTTCCATCAAATTCTTGTGCAGGACTGAACCAAGCTAACACAATTACGTCTGCCTGAATAAGGTATTACAAATATACTCCCTGGACAACTATTACTGTATTGCTATTACTATACGGCATTGATTTAAGAATATATTAGCCACGATTCTTCCATTCTGCTTATACCATTCCTATCAAGTATCATCACGAACATGCATTAAAAGTAAGTAGACCAGTTTTCTCTTACATTTTAGTTTTGAAGCAGTACCCACGAAGGTGAAGATGTCTAAAATGTTACACATATAATATATTATAGTTAAGAAGTCTACCCTCCAGATCCTGGTCTGGTCGTCGTAGGTAATTTTCAAATATGAGATGATTACATTGCCTCTGGCAGCCAAGAATGACTAATAAGAATGTCCAATTGAAAAATTCTTGGATTTTTGTGTGGTGATCGCCTAGCTAGATAGAAATAAATAAAATAATTTGAATTGAAATACGTAAGCATTGTTTCGAAGTTTTCGTATTTTATCTTTTTAGTTAGGAAACAAAGCATCTCATCTTTTTGGTATGATCTAGTTGGAAAAAGAGCACGGCTGTGCCCTTTTTCTCATAGCCAGCCTTACACTCAGATACAGTATCATTTCCTTTTCCAGTATCATTTGTCATCATCGGAAGTCGTACACATTTACCGAAGTAGGCTTCAAAACATAAGTTTTGTAAGGCAATGAGATGATATGCTTTATGAATCTCTTTGTTGATCAATCGTAAAGTTGAAATGCGATACGGCTTTTTTATTTTATACTAAAATATAACTCCTACATTTTCCAGTAAATTTTATTTTAATTTAAACGGGTGACACTTCAATTAAATCCATTCAAAATCCATTCATAAAACTAAAATTGGCCATAGAACAAGTTCTTTTCTGTAAAAAAATAAATTCAGAATTTTTCAATTACTTCCACAAGTCCCTTATTTTATTTTTTGGCTGCACTTTACTCCAATTTTCATAATAAAGCCGTCTTAACCCTGATTAAAATGCAAATCTCCCCATTTATATTACTGAAAGATCAATTTGGCCGCAAAGGGCAATGAAATAGAATCCATAATAAAAATCTCGTACAATAGACCAGATTTACCAAATCTGAGGTCGGGATGAATGGGTTGTTGAGCAAATACATCAAGGAAAGTAAAAGGGTGATCAAAACGACCCTAGTTGGGGTGGGATGGTAATAACGTTCCGATTTTCATGAAGATGTACTCCCCAGAGTCAGAACTTGGTGGTGAAGTGCGTTAAGTAAATTTGCAGCAGAAAATGATTATATCGATAGTGATGATGATACGAGGATAGTTTTCACCAGCTCCTGTTGAGTGGATTTCGTTTAGTCAGAGTCCTGATGGTAGCACTAATTTTGCACAAAAATGTCCTCAGATCATTTCACGGAACTGACAGTGGAGGCACTTTGGTGGATGATTTGTGTCCTTTTGGTCGGAAGGTCTGTAACGCAGCAGGAGTTCGACATGAATAGTGCTCTTTGCTTCTGGCCTGCGCCTGCATTACGAGTACTTTCTTCTCAGCATGCTACTTGGTTAAGTTAGGTCGGTGGTGAGTTTGTAGTACAATGAACATAATGTCTCTGCTGCATGGAAAGCGAGGTTGGGAGAAATGCTGATTTTAGATTGCTCTTCTTGGTTGACGATTATGTTTAGTTAACTTTTACCCCACTCACTTAGTTACTGGGGTTGTGGAGTTGAAAATGACTTTGAATACTAGAGAAATGAAATAGATATTGAAACCCTGGTACGAATGCAATTTACTGCAATGTTTCCACGTTGTTATTTGATGCAAATGCAAACTTATCCCGGTTTGATCACAGTTTAGAATTTCAGTTGACAATGAACAAAGTGCACATAAAATCGACTCTTTTGTGAATCATGTTTACTGTGTATTCATTGCCGTCCTCGTGCCAATCCGATTCACTCATGGTCACCGGAGAAGAAATAAGTTTGAAATGTAATGCAGAGAAGGAAGGGAAATGAATGATTTGTCAAATGAGCAAGTGTTGAACTGTGGTGCAATAAAATGAAATAAAATCAAATCCAGAAACAGCAACAATGATGATGTTTGTATTTCAGCCAGAGCTTGTTTTGAACATCAAAGAGAAAAAGGAGGGCGAAGGACACCGAGCCAGATTTAATGGGGAGCTTAGATTTAGAATAGAAGGAAATGAAACAGTGGCTCAGGAAGAAAAACGGGAAGCAAGTAAAGGCTTCATATGTCTAATTGGAGGAAATTTGTTCCTTTGGATGGTTTACGAGACGTCGTTCACATCTAATGCGCTCCCTTGGAGAGTTTCCGCAATTTACGAGGTCGAGTTGCTCGTCCTATTTTATTTTATGGTTTTTGTGAATTATCTAAGTTTAGAATTATTTACGGAGGAAATTAAACAAAACGAGATGAGTTTCTTATTCGGAATAGTGTTAATTGGTACACCATGCCCGTTAAGTGATTTGACGCTGGTTTTTTATATGTAAGATTTCAAATCTTGTAAATGTACGCTTTATCCAACTTGGAATGCCATTAGAATTGTTTAAAAATCGAAAACTAGGTTTTGACATCACATTTATCTGATTTTTTAAGAATGATTTTTGATAATGCGAAGCATTTTGTAAGCTTAAAATCTTGAATTCTGGTGGAAATGTGCAGATGCATCCATTAATTAATGAGGCATTGTTGTGCAAGCGTATCTTTGCTTCTCTTATCTTTTTAGTTGGAAATTTTGAAAGTAATTTTTTGCTCAGAATTTTAAAACAAGGAACTGTTTTACATAGCTTTGCACATTCTGTAGAAGAGAAATATTAAGACTGTTTCTTAT
This sequence comes from Folsomia manolachei, assembly GCA_036491905.1. Lineage (NCBI taxonomy): Eukaryota > Metazoa > Arthropoda > Collembola > Entomobryomorpha > Isotomidae > Folsomia > Folsomia manolachei. Next base: position 3,463 of record JAAXNX010000318.1, read on the forward strand.
GGCATGCATTCCAAATCCTGGTTATCACCGCATTCCATTCCACTCTTGGATTCCACGTTCCGGCTGTTACACACGCTCCTGTTAAATTCTTCCAAGATCACCCTGGGCGGAGTTTGAAGACATTTAGTTTTTTTTTTCAAGATTCATTCCAAATGGCTGACTTTGACTTTTGTGATAGTTGGTTTTTTCACATCTACAAAGACATTTGTGGAATTGTCAACCTATAGAAAAACCAAAAATATAGTCACACAATTTCTGTTGATGTCTTTGTTTGACCACAAAAAATCGAGATATTGACAAAATCATGAAAAATTAAAACACTTGCATGTGTTGTGTGCAGACTATTCCGAATATGATTATGCACTGCATTTTTCGCCTTTCTTTTTTAAGACCTACAGCAATACACACAATATTATCGATTCCTTTTCATTTTCCTCCGTTTTCCATTACCACCTCGACCGACGGAAGGTAGGCTGGGATGTAAAACACGAAGAAAGCAGTCGAACTCAAACTATCCACAAATACTCGATAAAATACCATAATGGTTGGTGGAGCCTTCATTTCATCGCTCAATCATTTCGTGCATCATTTTTCTACATTCACTCCTCACTATTCGCCTTCTTCCCTTTATTCATATTTTGTAATGTTGTATGGATACAGTCCAAAGAAAACTTTAGGTGTATTTTATTATTCGACTGACTGACTACCAAGCCTGCCAACCAGCACTATTACTGAATATGAAAATGGCCATCTGCTATGCTTCGTTGGCGAGCGACTTGGTTAAAATAAAAAAATGTTTCATGCTTGCTTTATTCTGCCTTTCCTTCTTCTTTTCCCCTTCGTTTCTTTATCCATGCCTTGCTGTTTGAATAATTGGATTACATGAATAGGCATATTAGCATTGTTCGTCTGTTTTTGTATTGCATCTATATACTCAGTGGTGCATCATTTCATTTTCATAAGTTAAAAAAATCGTACAAAACTTGCCAAATGTTTGAGTTCAACTTGGTTGCATGCGTGTCACATTAAAGTTTTATAATAAAACTTTACAGTCTCCCTCCCGTGAATATTCATCGATGGATGAATTTCATTTGATATTTTTATGTTGATTTCCAGGACCATCCCGGCCTTCGAGGGACACCTTTGGCCATGTTAGCAGCCCAATGTAACAAACTTTCCTCTAAAAGTCCACCTCCACTCGCAGATGCAGCAGTAGGAAAAGGATTTCATCCCTGGAAAAAGTCACCCACAGCCGGTCTTTGTCCTCCGAATTCCGGAGCAGGAGCCCTACCCACCTGTCCCACCAGTGGGGGTGGAAATAACGGGGTGTCATCCATGGCAAACACCCACATGACCCATAGCTCTCTACTCAGTGCTGCTCAAAAATCTCTCTCCTCTTCTGTTTGTGTCACTTCTTCCTCCAATCATAATGCGTATAGTAGAACACCTGTGTCCTCTTCTTGTGGGGTTACACCCACCTATGGGGCTGATCTCTATTTTCACGGTTCCGCGGCAGGAAATTCCTGTGGGGACCAAAGTCCGGTCGGTTCGATGGGTGTTTATTCAAGAGTTCCTTATGATTCCTGGCCGTTCAATGCAATGACGGGGGCACATACGATCAAGCCTGATGTGAGTACTGCTCATTTTACTCCGGTATAGTTAAAATCAGAATTTTTCTTAGTATTTCGACACTAGTTTCACAACCGGTGGAGAAAGTTCTTGACGCTATTTTAAAACCAAAAAATTTTAGGTGTCCGGAATGAATGGTTCATCGTGGTGGGATGCAGTTCATGGGAGCGACTGGTGGAAGCTGGTTGGACGCTGGAAGTGCAATCTCACCCGCAGCAGGGATGCACCCACATCATCCCCACCATCACCAAATGTCCAATTACAATGACTATTCCTCACTAACTCACACCCTTGCTGCGTCCAATCCTCATATTTTGACCTCTGGTCAGCACCTTCTCCAGGTAAAACCACAAAAATTATTCATTGTTATGCTTCATTTTATGGTTGAGCAAGTTAAGTTTGAACAAATATATGTGTGTAATAATCCATGACACTGTTCAGAAGCCGTAAAATAAGAAATTATTATAATTTCCGTGATGGTTTCGGTATAATGATTAACATTACCGTTATTGAACTTTCTAGGACACATATAAGTCAATGTTGCCAACTCAAGGCGTGGGTTCGAGTGTTACATCTCCTTTCGGTTTAGGCCAAGCATCTCTTCCCCAGGTAAGACATATCTCTAATTTGCGTAGCCTTTTAAAATTTGAATTTTTGTAATAAATCATCACGTCAAATTTCAAATTCAAATAACGCACTCGTTCCTCTATCCAGTCTATAATAATTCATTTCTTCAAATAAGATGGATGCATGATGGAATTTTCTTAAACAAAAAAGTTCAGGATTTAATTCATTTCCCAATTTCAGTCAAACAATACATCGTATCCATTTATTTATCGAATGGATGGATGGAACGAGAATCCATTACTGTCAGTATTGTTGAGGGGTCGTGGTTCTGGTGCAGTACCAATGAAACGAGTAAAATATTTAAAAGAACTTCAAATTTGTCTGTAAACAGTAAAGTCACATACACAAATCGTGACTAACCTATCCACTCATAATTTATTGAGTTTGACTTGCAAATGGGATTGGAATGATAAAAGAATGCAAATTATGAGTTTTGAAGGTTTGATTTGAAAAGACCCAACAAGAAGATGGATTGCTCATGATTGCGATAATGAAAGATTGTTTTTTTCTTTACTTTTGCAAAATTGGAAATTCAATCCCTATTAAGAAATAAATTGATAATCAACATTTTTCTAGAATAAGGACATAGATACTGACAAAAATGGTGAAGTTAAAATGTGATTTTATTTTTCAGCAGGTGCCTTCCCCCCGTTCCCAAAGAAGGTACACGGGACGAGCAACTTGTGATTGTCCGAATTGTCAAGAGGCTGAGCGACTTGGACCGGCGGGTGCCCATTTGAGGAAAAAGAACATTCATTCATGTCATATTCCGGGCTGCGGAAAAGTGAGTACCGAAATTTGATTGTTGAATGAATATTAGATGAATATGGTTTTGGTTCATACCCATGTGCATTGCCGTAACATTTTTTGGCTGAACTCTGCTAAATACACTGTTGTGCGGTAGCTGACGGGAAATTTGCGTCCAACGGAGAAAATGGCATAGTAGAAGGACCACACAGTAAATTGCAACACTTTAAAGGAAATAATCACATGTGTCAGACTATACAACATGTTAAGTCGGTAATAATACTCCCACATTGTTTTGCTGGGGATTTACATTTTCAATCTTTCTGCTCATCAGAAGGAATTGAATAGTTTCTTGTCCTTAACAATAATTTGAGTCTCTGATCTCATCTATATCAAAACCTATTAGGATAAATCTCACAGCCACTCTTTACCATTTTCCAAGTGAAAAAATTGCACCTAATTAAAATCACTGAATTCTCATTAAAGTAAAGCTGAGTTATTCATTCAATGCAGTTTTAGTTTTTTATCTTCTGTCAATCTCTCATGATTTTTCACTGCACTGCCAAGCATTTTTATCTTTTGACAATTTTGGCACTGAATCCAACTTTTGACTTTGAGAAGACTGCTTCGTGTGTGGATCTAACGTTTGGTCTTACTTGCCATTGCCACCCAGGACTGGGAGAATGATTCGTATACATTCAAATATACTTATGTTATACGATCACATCATATCATACGAACTACTAATTCATATCTATTCTTTATTTCTCATCCTTGTATTAAATGAGTAAAATATGAGCAATGTGCAACTCTTATTTCAATGCTATCTGGCTTGGATTGCTTGGCCATGGTACAAGTCGAATGTTGGATGGATGGACACCTGAATCAGCAGAAAAAATAAAAAAGAATAAGAAATAAGAGGAAAACCAATTAAATTGTAGAAGAAAGATAGAATAACTGGTTTCTTTTCTTGGTTTAATTAATTCCAAGTTCTTCATCGTCCATTCTCATGCACCGACTTACTGCATATGTGTGTCTGTAGAAGGTGATTCAAGTAGTTGTTCTGGCTGAGCCGAGTTGGGTTCTTGACTTGCATCAGTGACAGAACAATTATTTCCAGAAATGTTATTCCTTCTTTGATTTGACGTAGTTTAGTTAGATTGGTCTGTTGTGGTCACTCACATGTACAAAGTATGTATTATTATACTTAAAATAAGCATCATCATGAAAATGAATCCAAAACTAGCTCGGACGCATTACTTAATAGAATAACAATTAAAATGTGATTGGATAAGCGCGCATTAATAGATTGCAATAAGTTTGAAATAATATTCACTCTCAAAATCGTGTATTGTGTTCACGAGGTCAATTACGAAATTGTGTGCAAACTGCAATGGAGAAAGTTTGCAATGCTTGCATGACAGTCGTTCTGTGTAGCTGCTGGAGCGTTTGATGGAACTTTTCCATGATGAATGTATTTTCTGCATTTCAATTTAAACCACCGTATTTGCATTATTTTTCACGTAGAAAATTCCTTTATAAATGGGAAGCGATATAATGCAGCAGAGTGCGATAATGGAAGATATACATATAAATGATCTGCATCTATCGGTATAGTATTTACTTCCTGACAGAACCAAAAACAAACAATCCAAGTATTGATTAGGAGAATTATATATGCATGATATCAAATGAAACTCGAATCTCATAAATAAATTGTTAAAATTGCAGGTGTATGGAAAAACATCCCACCTCAAGGCTCACTTGCGTTGGCACACGGGAGAAAGGCCGTTTGTGTGCAATTGGTTATTCTGTGGAAAACGATTCACTCGATCCGATGAACTTCAACGTCACTTACGTACACACACTGGTAAAAAACCGATTCAAGATTCACTCACACGTAAAAAGGAATTACATAGATTTAGAAGATGATATTTTTGGTATGTATAGAAAAAGAAAAGAAAAATAATGCTGTCGTATGATCATTTGCAGGAGAGAAAAGGTGAGGATACCACATTCCAGGAAGTAAAAGCACCTGGGTAGTCAGAGTACCGTCGTGGCATACCGTTTAAATCTAAAAAAATGTTGAGGAAAGAAAGTTATATTAACTACAATAAATATCGTTAAAAATTGAATTTTTGACAGATTTGCCTGCCCAGTGTGCAACAAAAGATTTATGCGAAGTGACCATCTCTCCAAACACGTAAAAACTCACAACAATTCATCCGGTAGTAGCACAGGAAATAAACGGAGTGGGAGTGAAGATGACGATGAAGAGGATAATAGTCAGTCCGAAGCCAATTCTAATATGAGTCCAGCATCTTCTGTGACAACACCACCTCTCCCGTCTCATATCATGTCAAACTCCATGAGTATGGGAATGACACAAGACATCAAACCTCAAATTTGAAACCCCTCACGTTATATAACAACATCCCATTCCACCAACCAACCAGATAAGGTGAAGGTGAAAGTCGACCCATCTGATCTCGATTTGCCTCATTCTGTGTACATCGGCTCTGCAATCGTAACTTCTCATATAATAATTTTAGTTGCACTTTCTTTTTTGTAGATTTGAAATATATCTAAACCTCGAAAACCAAAGCCTGCGAGGTATTTCCTACAATTTTTAGCTGAAACATCAAAAATTGGTTCGTTAGATTAATGGTTTTAGTCGATTTTAGTATATTTTTCCCTGAAAGTACACATCAGCATCACATACTTTTTGTTGAGATTTTTTTCAGCGAGTTCTTGCCGGATAACTTGTCCATGATAAGGCATGCGCAGAAACTAGCATTCAATGAACTGACAGAGCTCATGCAGTGCATTGTTGTTATCATTGGCGTCATTAAGGATTCAAGTGGTTAGAGACACTAAGAGACAGCTGCAAGGCTATATGTGACTACTTATTGCATCAAAAATTCAAGTGTCTGCAGTGCATGTCAATCACAATTCCAGGGCAGTGTCAACTCACCAGTCGCATGCATTTGTTTATTCCTTGCTACCAAATATGAACCATTACACAAATAAGAGATATATGATACCGGAATATCTTTTCTTGGATTGAATGCAGTTGCAGTGCATTTGGCAGTCAGTCAGATTTCTCAAGTGAAGGATGCTGAAAGTGGAAAAGGAAATAAAAAATTAGCTCCAGTCAAAATCAGTCCTTTCAGATTGTGGTGGATAACAAAGGCAAAAAGCAGTTTACTATGGGTCACCAACAAACAAAAATAAGTTCAGAACACGAGAGAAAAATCAACAGTTGAGTGAATGGAATTTAACATGAAATGAGACAAGTTTATGGGATTAAAAGCAAAAGTAATTTTGACAATGCACGAGACTCATCATCACATTATCAACTGACACTGACGCATTTTTTAACTTGCGTAGTCTGACACAAAACGAAGTTTTTTTATTGCATGGAGCATTTAAAAGCAGAGCAGGAGAGCAACACGTAAAAATTACTTGAGCGTGAGTCAGTTCAGTGTAAATTATTGCAGACTGTCTCGTTTTACACTTTTGCTTCATTATGTCAAATTATGGACGAGTTTTAAATTCAACACTGATAAAGGCAAGTCAATGAAACAGCAACACTTATAATTATTTCATTAATTAAGCGATATGATTTCATAATTGTCTACAAAATGACTGGACGAGGGAGAGTCCTCAATAATCACGCAATTTTCTTTTCATACCAAATGTATGATTCTATTTAGCTTGATTTACTTAGTTGACAGGAAAAGTGTGTGCGTCGTGCACGATCGTAAATTTGAGCAGCATTTTAAATCATGATTTTAAACAGTTTTCATAAATATTTTCCGTTTCAATTTTTTTGTTTCCTCGAAACTAAAAGGTTGGCCAACTTAAATTGTATTCCAATGTATATGGATTTTCTGTTGCCCAATCAATTCATGATTTTTTAGAACTAATGGATGCAGTTTTTTTCTAAACGCCGGAAATGGTGCTTTGCACTATGAATAGCAATGAGTTGTTCGTTCAGGCTACTTCGTTTACTTGCGTCACAAGAATGAAAACAGTATACATAAATACATTGCAGGTTAGATGGACACAGTAATGCGCTTAATTACGAGGTAATGAGTGTGCTTAAAATTAAGAATTCTACTGAAATTCAACCAACATAGTTAATCACTTGGGGAAGTTAAGACAATTAGGTTGGTTGATTTTGTAATGAATTTGAGTATTTCCCGTCTTTTTCGTCTGGTTGGAAGGAAGGAAGGCAGAATCTCACAAAAAGTCGAAGGTGGTCAAAAACTTTCTCAGTTCACAGATACCGGTGTTGTGCGTGGTTTTGTAAGTAACTGGTTCGGGTGTTGTTGTTACAATACAAGGCATACCTTCCTTACTGGTAGTGTTAGGTTTAGCAGCCTGTGCTTATTATATCGGTAGGTGGTCTGGTCTGACCATGATTACATTATTATTGCTTTGTTTTGGCTTGTAGACTTCGTGAAGTGTATCCATTTACTGCATAATGATAGCAATGGTGGATTGGAAAATACCCAAGTAGAAAATGCAGGTTTGGTACGGTTTTTGAAATATTCAATGTGAATAAATTGTACCTAGTTGCTTTATCCAGACTTGTTTAAATAAACGTTTCAATCTTCTCCATATGTTATGTAATGTAGTGTAATAAGCATCCCGACATCTTTGTACAGTTCACATTGTAAATAGAAAGCATACCTATCCGGAAACATAATCAAGCAAAATTGTATAGTGTAATCTAATTGTGTCAGAAAATTTAAGAAATCAGCAAAAGTCCTTAGATCAATATGTAATTTATGTACAGATAATTAGTTATAACAGTAAATTCGCTGAAAGTTGTGTACAATCCGCTGAAATGCAGGTTTAGATGTGTTAACATATATGCTAGGCAATTAAATTATACGATAACTTAAATGCGGAATGGTTGCATTAGACTTAATTAGTAAATTCTATTAGAAAATCATATACATAAGTAAGCGTAAAGTTTGAATATCAATATTTTTAAGTAAATGCATACTAATCCTGTACCTTTTGTTAATTTACATGAAATATGAAATAGTGGCATGAATGAGTGAATATGAAGCAGAGCCACTCCATGACAAGGAAAATGCTCTTGAGCTGAACCATGATATATGGTATATCCTACAATTTAATACTTGTTGTACACCAAATTAATTTAAATAATCTTATTATTATACGAATTATTACAAATTATACATAGCTATTCGTAATGATACTTACGTGATTTTATTCAGCAAACACATATTGAAATAAAAAGTACTAAACATTAAAATACAACTGATTTGTTTTATTGCAAAGCATCCGTCAGAGAAAGGAGCCAATACGTTTTTTTATTAAGAAATTTATAAGTTGTGAAAACAATCCTTTAATTTAACACAATACTCCGAGTAATGAGTACTGACTGGGAGGCATGCTTACATTCTAAACTACGCATTGAAACTAATACCTTGGTATTAGTTGTTGCCACTACTCGTTGAATAAACATTTCACAAAACAAAGTTGATTTGGGCTGCAAATTAAATTCCAGTGGCAGTCCAAGGTAGTTTTTAGCTGTCAAAAGTAAACATGGACAGAAACTGAATGATTTTATTGTCCATCTATGTCATCCCATTACATTGGATTGCATTGCATTCTACTGTTTTTGCTTGACGAAACGTAAATAATTGAACAACCAACTTTTCTTCATTTCAACTTGTCTCTCATTTCTCTTTGAAGTTTTGTGATGTGCCTTCCTTTGAAGTTCTTTACCCACCAGTCACACATATCATCATTAACTGACCATTTTAAAATCAATTTCGGGTCAAAGTAAAGTAACCAGACGAGGAAAAAGGTACACACCAACTTTAAATGAGCTGGAACTGGAATATTTTTATGCGAACCCCTTCAAGTCAAAGTTGATGAGGAGGGCAAAACTAGCACGCAAGCACCAAACAACAGTTGAGCCACTGCATTAATGAAGTCCCACAACCATCATATTACCTTTACTTGGAGAGAATCGTAAACGAGGATACGGCTATAAAATAGGAAGAAGAAAAGAAATGCGACGCGGCAGAATCTCTGATTCATTAAGTTTGGCAGTCGAGTTTATTAGTCCTCATCATTACCTTGCTTAGTGTTTTACGAGAGGAGAATCTTTCCGTCGTTTTGACTTTTACTATTTAAACAGTCTCGCAATTTAAACTTACCGACTCATCTTTTCGAAGGAAGCCAAACCATGTCATGTATCTGCCACTACTTACTTGTTAGCTTTGAGTGCTGTGGATTTCCGATTTTTGTTCCTTACACCAATCTCTTGACTAGCCAAGTTCTCTATTATGCCAATCTCCTAAATACAGAAGTTGAAATAAAATAGAAATATTGCTGCCCTTTTTACCTGTTCAAAGTTAACTGGTTATGCTTTAGCATTGGAATCGTTGGTATGATTGGCATTTGTTAGATTTTTTGCGTGAATATTTGTAAAAAGCTAACTGGAGCGGCGAGATTGCAAATTCAACTTCATAATTGGTGCTACTGAGTTACACGTTTGTTATAAAAGATTGTTGTTTGTATTTAACAAGTAGTGAGTCATTTCGGTATCTTGAAATTAATTACAAATTAATTATCATGAATCTTTCATTCATCCTTCCAAGGTCCATTGCTTGTCTGTAATACGATAATTTTAATCTAATTGAAGCAATCTATTTCAACCTTTATTGCATAATAATAAATTACCTATCTACTCCCTTACGAATTCTTATAATTTTATTCATTAAGGTCTCTGCACAGTGTGTCATATAAACTAAGTACATTAAATTTTCCCAATCGGAAAAGTGTCATCTAATCCAAAATTGTTTCACCAAAATTGCACAGATTTTAGTGGATTCTCAACGAATACATGACTTGCCCGGATGGGAGTGAAAGGTAATCATCCTCCACATTATTGCTTAATATCAGCCATCCTCAGGAAATTGGTTTTCCTTGACGATCTGTTCTACATCCATTCCTCTCCGACTTTTTCTCGGAAGCATTAAGCAATCCCAACTCACATTAAGCCAAGCCAGAAACCAGCCAAATCTATAAGGGTCCCTCTTTTACTCACTAAACTAAAGTGAGCAACTAAAACTAATAGTTTATTGGTTTCGTTTCGGTATGGCTGTCTGTCCCTAGTTAACTGATGATACGATATTATTACGGAACATACGATACGAATGACTACAAGATAGCTTGGCACAGGGGCAAGTGCACTCAGTCACTCAGTTAAATACGACGACGACGCCATAAGGCCAATGGGTTCAAGCGAATGAAGTCGAAATGGACGCAAGAAAAGGAGCAGACCCAAAAATAGCAGGATTAAAACAAGTCAACCAATCCAATTTATAACTCTCTATCCTATTTCATTTGCGCCAAAGTCTACTGTCTTATTGTTAAAAAAATCCAAGGAAAACTAGTGCACTTAACTATGTGAGCAGAGATTTCTTTATTCCTGCTCGACCAAAGTAATCTCAACTGTCCCTATTTCTAGTGCTGTGCTATGCAGTAGTACCAAATAGATTGGAATGGCCTGACAAACGTTAGTTTCTCATTTCAGCAAAAGTACAAATGAAACCAAGTGTAGTCCACCAACCTAGGAGTAGATGGAAATATTGGGGTGAAATGCGTTTGTGGTTGGATCGTTGGTTGGGGTTTGGTTAGAAAAAGAAGTCATTGCATTTGTGGAAATGTCAGTAAGTCAAGTTGTGTGGGATCCAGTCCAAAGAATTGAAGAAGATCGCATTCAACTCTTGGTTGCGTTGCAGTTGAGTAAAATAAAGTAAAGTGAACTATAGGAAACGGCGAAGGAAGGAATATCTGTACTTGGAAAGAGGTCCAGGCAGACGAGGGAGCGAGGAATAGAGATAGAGGAAGGAAAGAGAGCTGACAAATTTCTGTGCGACACGCCCACACTTGAGGCTTACGGTCTGTAGACGCCACTATTAAAAAGCCTCAAAGATCTCCAATGTCTTTTGTTTTTACCATCCAATCCACCACCAGGACGAGTAACTATCTCTTTTTCCACTACTTTTCCCGACCGACCAACCCAAAGAGGACGATGCATCTTCTTTTCGTTTATCTTTGACTTTTGCTCTTTCCTTCCTTCCCCTCTATTTTCATTCCATCTCCCGTTTCCACTAAATAACACATTTTAAAACAAAAGAGTAATAATGAGTTAAAGTCAACCGCAGTTCATGGAGTTTGGGGTTAAAATAATACGTTGGTCTAAAATACGTGGTGCTACTTATCTGCAGAGGATACGTACTAAATATGCAAGCTAATAAATGAATGCCTGCTTTGTACAATTGTACCGAATTGTACTAGTAACCCTTTTGATTTTTGATTTGAAAAGAAGTCAAAGAAGAGTCTGAGGAAAATTTCTCTTTTTTCCGTAAATAAAGAAATATTATGCTGCATTTCTACCTTTAGTTTGTCTTTGGCCTCACAGAATTAGTTTAATTACCGGCTGCTAAAATCAAAAATATTTTCCCTAACCTCTATTTATCTCAGTACTCCGCCGCCTTCTCGGCTGGAGGTTCCCCTTTCAAAGGATCGAAGGGGCTGACAGTTCTTATTTTGATTTGGTTAAGTTTCAAAATGACCTTTAATTCTGACTTTGATTTGAAAGGCAAACGGTTAAAGGATTTAATTACTCGAAAGGTCATAATTGGATGAAATCATATTACATGATTAGGTACCGCAGGGTCATAATCAAAGTACTTTACGCATAAATAATGGCTATTGTATAATTTTAAGATGCGTTTTAGGTTGTTGAAGTTTCTTGCTCCAATAAATTCGGCAGATTTTGCATTTTTGTTGATATGTACGCTGTTTAAAAGTCCTTTAGGTATTAATAAATTAGTCACAGGCAACAGTCACAGTCACTTTTAAACTTACGATGAGCATGCCATCAAATTCCGATAGTTTAAACCAATACCAAGGGTGCGGATGAGTATGTAGTATGTCTTTATTGAATTACGTGAATATCAACCCCCAGCGGATTGTGTAACGAGATGAACAGGATTGACTCGATAATTCGGTGGATTAAATGGATTGAGAAACCAACAACATTTTGGTTTCAGTTTGGCTAAAAGAGACAAATCAGGGGAAGATTGTTTTGACGGAGATGGAGAGAAGATTGGTTAAGCTTTGGTTGACAATTTGCTGCCCTCGCCCAGATTTTCGTCATGAGAGTCGGCAGTCAAGTCAACACTAGGGTTGCTGGCATGACATTGCCTTTGGTTGGAAGTGGATGAATTGCTTCGTCGATTCAATATCTAACCACCAACAGAACCATACCGTAATAAAAGCCATACAGTGCGTAATGATCCAAGTGGAAAATGTGGCACGGATGAAGATTAATGGCATCAAGTCAATTCTCTCCCTTCGTCGTCCTTACTAGAATATTCACATTGCTTTGGGGTCACCGAATCGCAACCCCAACAAATCAATGGCAAGATTCAGTCGACAAGTTTGTTTGAATTGTTTACATTTTCGAAATTTATCGGCTCGATTCAACTTGACAGCTCCAGAGCTGGAGCTGCATTCATAAAATTAGTGTGGCATAAACTGGAATTTAGGATTTGCAAGTCATACTTAGCATTCCCATTTTTTTTCTCCCTCTGTAAAAACCAAGTGCAACAAATGCACACAAAATATAAAATACTTGCAGACTCACAATCGCAGTAATTCTATAACATTTCCAACTTTGGCGGACTCGTTCACAAGTTTCTTTTATAAAGAAAATTACAAACTCGTTCAAGCAGTGAAAGAAGAGCAAAAAGAATTTCAAAAATCAGTAATGGTTTATCCTTGGCACGACTGAGTTTTGACTTGGATGTTGGCACACGATACACGAAATTCAGAAAAAGAGACAAAAGTAAAGAGAAGAAGGGTTAACTCATATAAATTCAGAGGAGCAGTTTTAGATGACAAATTTGTATCCGGGAGAGAGAGTTTCTAAAAAGAGACCGAAGCAGACCGAAATTCACTGGTCAGGAAATTACATGCGCACCCTTTCATTTAATATCATTCTCTTTTCTCGGATTACCAGCCATGCCATCGTGAAACTGTTTTACTCCATAGAATAAGGAAGCTAGATAGGAATGAACCAAGTCCTCAGAATACAAATCGTTCTAGTTGACTAATGGAAGAGGTTCAAAAGCTAAGTTTAAAAAATCATGAAGACGAAAAAGTAGTGGACCGTAAATTTCCACAAAATCTTCAGAAATCCCGTAGCTAACACACAAAAAAGACGAAATGATCATTATTTGGACTGAACAGTTTGCCATTTTTGTATCTCTGTGTTAGTCATGCAAGGCAGAAACCAAACATATAATTAAGAAAGTAAGTTAAAACTGTGCAATACAATTTTAGCGTGAATTTATACTCTTGACTGTTTTACCACAATATAAATATAATTCATATTGTCAACTGTTGACCTAGAAGAAATCTCAGTCTCTAATAAGACAGACTGGAGATAAAAAATGGTTCTGAGAAATTTGAGACTCGCCTGCAGATTCATAATGCAGTGTCTTTGAAAGCATAATCCACATAAATCACATTATCTGCAGTTCATAAATCATTGTGGTAGGCTAATTATCATAAAAGTTACAACTTTCCTTTTTCCCCAACGAGCAAACTCAAAAGATGTTTTATAAGAAATATATTTGCTCAACCTGTCCATAAGAACCACTTTAATTTATGCAAAATTTGAAACTTCGCAGGAATTTGAAAATTTTCGAACTTCGCAATGCGGAATTTGCGAAAAACTGGTTTGATCCGATCGGCGAGTAGGAGTTCAAATAACTGAAGGAACATCTGAAAAACGTGATAAATCCACGTTCCTCGACTTTCTCATTTTTATTCCTGTAAAAGTTCATGAAAAGTTTGCGACGATTTTTCGTCAAATTCTTGCGACATTATTCTTTCGCCAACGGACTTGGGCAACTCATTTTTTTGAAAATCACAAAAAACCGTACGGGACAAAGTTTGATTCATTCATTTCACTTCTCGCATTGGAAGGTATGTATATTGAAAAGAGAATTAATCTTTGTAAGCATATGTATCAGTATATTGGACGACATTATTTTTCTTTATAAAACCTGACTTGACTCTGATACGCATAAATGCATGCCATCAAAACCTCATTCAGCAAAATATCCTATTGTAGAATTATCGAACAGAAAAGGGATCTAAACTAATATTGGAGGTTGATAACATAACAGTAAAATTTGATACAGGAATAACAATAAAAAAACATACACAATAAACGATACGGACAACATCAGCAATAATTTTTGTACACAACTTCGTAGTCCTTGGGAAGAGATGTCATGTTGTCCAAGTGGCTATAAATTATAGGATATGGGATCATCACGGGTCATCAACTCTGTATAAGTTACATATCAAGCTCAACTTTGTGTGGGCCATAACATAACCATGCTCATTGAACCCCGTCTTCTGGTCAAATACTAGAGACCACACCACAAATGTGAAATCTTTAAGTTTTGGTCATTGACAGAAATGTGGTGCTCACTTGATTTAAGACTGGCCCTTCCTTTTCTTCAAACTCCTTAAAGTCTTCTCTGTTGAGGTTAGTTTGGTATTTCATTTCATAGAGACAACTTTTCATCTTGGCTTTCTTCTGTACAAATGAAACTTTGTTCACACTTCTCTCTGTGAATGAATGTGATTCATTCTCAACACATCTTTCTTCATCTTAATGTTTGACTTGTATTTTTTTCCAGTCTTGCACATGTAAAGTTTAATGATGTGAAATATTATTGTGTTCTCAAATTTATTTTGAAATATTGATAAATCTTCACTATTTTCTGGTTTCATACATTCACATATTTACGCATTAGTCTTTGTTAACATGCTACTCCATTGAAATGGGATGATTTCTTGGTTTGATTGTTGCTTAATTTACTGCATCATTGATCCCATTCTGAATCCGGCTGAATTGAATGCCACAATTGCAGATGAGTGAATATATGAATCTTACCACAAATACTGAGGAAACTGTTTTATTTTGTATTTCAGCTAGATTAAGGTTTTCTGATAAAGACGGATGCCGGAGTAAAGGACGAGATTTAGGGGAGAGGGAGAACAGAACGCGCCGTATAATGAGGACGGCGAGAGAGCATCTGTAAAACGAGACCAAAAGATGACATCTGAATTTTCTGGTGCTGCCAGCTAATTAAAGGGTGATTTGTCTACAAAATTAGCCAAAAAATCATCGAAACCATCAGCGTCAAGTTATTTTAAAGTTCAGAGTGTTGCAAAGCCAACGGCCCGACGCCTGAGAAGCACATATTTCATTTTAATGAATTGCTGACTCACCCCGGTCATATAGTTCAGTTTGATATTTCATTTCAAGAAACTCATAAATTTAGTTCGTTTAAGAATTTTGCATCGTCGTAAAAAAAAGTCCTGGCTTCCCTTTACCCCTTTAGTTTCCCATCTGCTAAAAACAATTACGATGTGATAAACTCAGAATTGCTGCAAATTTTTACACTGCACATTAACTGTCTATTTTTTCCCAATCTCAAACTCTGAAGAAACATCTACGAGTGAGATTTACAGTTGAAGTCTTTCAATCAATAGGAATAAAAAAATACTGGACCATAATTCACCGGAAGTGGTACTTGGTAAGAAAAGAGTTGGCTGGTTGCATCGGGAGAAGAAGACGATAAATAAAGTAAAGTGAGACAGGAAAGTAGTAAACTAAGAGGCAAAAGAAAGAATGTGATCAAAGGACATTCAATCTTTTTCTGATTTAATTCAGCAGCTGAATAAAAAGTCGTTGTATGAAATTGGTGCGGAAGTCCAATATCAAATCCTCTGGCACTCAAGATAAAACCAGATGACCTGCACTTACCTTATCCTCCTTAGTTATCCTCACCATTCATTATGATTCAGTCCTTATTCAAAAGTTTGTACAAAAGGGTTATAAATGATGATGGGAGTTGCACAGTGGCAGATGCCTTATGATTTTACTCTCCCATATTATTATCTTAACAAAGACTAATAGCTCGCGCTCAAGCCGGGATCAAATCACGCCGTCAGTTATCCACCGGCTTTATTCCAATCAAAAATCAAGAAAAGAAATCTGGGCTTGGTGGCAAAGTTGAGGAATAAAGTAGTAGTTGAAGTCTTTGCAATTTTTTTTACAAAAATGTATTCTTCTCAACACGACCACTGATTGCCTGTAACTACCTTAGATTGACTATCCCTTCCCACCCTGGTTTTAGGAGGGTTAATAAAGAAAGCCAGATAAAATAAGTAAATGCCGATTGATATTTTGACCAATTGTCTCCTCTTAACATGTAATTTTAATGCCTCTACGTTTACATCGTCCTATTATACTCTCCATGTCTGACGAAATTGACATTATTGACAATGCGAGGGAACAATGGCTTCATAAAGGATTCTGAGGAAAGGATGATATGATTATTGGCTTCATTTTATATTTTATTTTGTCCGTTCAACGCTTTGCGTAACTTCTCATTCCAAATTCATTTCGTTTCCGGATACGGGAAATGTATTATGTATAATTGTAAGTAGTGGATAATGGAATAAAATAAAATGCTTTCTATACATTTTTATGTCATTATATTGATGGAGATAAGGAAGAAAAACGAGGAACAACTATTTCACATTGGCAAAAGTTGCATGGCTTCTCTCGTCGACTCTGAATGAAAATATGATGCGATCAACCCCCCTTATGGGCAAATTGGTGTAACCTATATTTACTCTTGGAGCACACGCAATCTCTCAACAAAAGGGTTAGATTTTTCATCAACCCAAGCCCTCATGCAGCTATGTCGCACCATTTGCAGAAAATAAGGGCTTTTGTTATCTGCTCTGATCCCAGTTTTCACATATTTACTCCAACATAACATTCATTCACTCAATCTCAACAACAACACAGTTCATCCGTTGATCGAATCCGTCCATGAAGAAAAATGAACGAATTGGCTGATTCACAGGAATTCCCACCTATCTCGCTTGCTGAGTTTTGGTACCAACAAGAAAAAACGGACAGAGGTGCCATTGATAAACCCTTTCGCTCCATTGTGCTCCATTGTGCCCGAGAGAATAATAAAAGATCGCACTTCCTCTGGGGTTTATTTACAGGGGAACACGTGTTAAAGATGTTCCAAAGGATGGATTGATGTGCAACTCATTCAGCTAGATAAAGCCAAACGACGCAAGGAAATAGAACAAATCCGTTAAAAATCTACCAGTCAAGCCGGAGTCCAAAGGCATAGGTCGCTTTTATTTGTTCCACTTTAATCTCTGTCATGCAATGTGTAAACTCCATATTATGAAGTATGTGGCTTAATCCCCAACTGGTATATTTATAATCAATACATTGGAAATTCGAGATTTGAAGGTTATTTAAAATTTTAGTAATTAAAATTTAAAACAAAAGTAATTAACGGAGATGCACAGTCTGGCGACATTAGAAAAAACACGGCGGTTGCTGCCGAGATTTAAGCAGTGAAGTTGTAAAAATAAGAAAAGGGTCGTTCATTCAATAGGCATAATCATTTTCACCCACTGGAGTTTTGCATAACCGTGTTATGCATAATTCTTTATAATGGCATTGACTAAATTAGTGAGTGCAAATCATTAACGAGTCTGCGGAACGTAAATCAAAATTAAGAGCATGTTAAGATGGCAAATTGGCGTCTTATTGTCCTGGCGTCACAATCAACTTAAAGTCAGATTCGTTTCTTTATTTTTCACTGACTAAATAGCTAGTACAGCCCTTACCATCGTAAATTTTGCAGAATTGTGTCCATGAAACAAAAATCTAATAATGGAGTGCGAAGCTCGGATACGACAGTGAAAAAGATTTGAATATCCACTCGTAGTATACGCTCATATTTACTCGAGTAACCAAATTGGTTACATCTGCATTGTAAGCATTGAAACGTCGACTTATAATAATCAATTTGACTAAATAGCATTGACGCATGAAGCAAAAAACCCATGTGAAATAGTACGGAAAATATTTTTATAACACATTTAAATACATGTGTATAAGAGGAGAAAGGTTCCATCGTAAAAATTCTATGATGTTCATGTGCTTGGTATTGATCAAATCCGTTCCGTATCAAATGCTAAAGTGGATTTGCTTTAAGGATCGATGTTATTTGTATCCTCCTTTCACCCAGACCAGGTTGACTTGAATGGAAATCTGGTTACTGCTTATTTGTCAAAATTTATCAGGGTTTTCCAACAAATCATCTATCGACCCGAACCGATTCCTATTCGACCCTTTATGAGACCTCAGTGGTGCCTGTAGACAAATTTCATGGCCCGTAAAATTTTGTTACATTTGGTCCTCACACATGCTCCAGTTAATTCATTGCTTACTTCACAGTTTGAGGTTGCATTATGAGACTTCAAATTCACAGAAGATTTACATGAACATCCGGGTTACTATACTTTAAGGGCTGCTTTTACATGAAATTTGTTACAACTAGCTAGGCACAATAGTTGAAGGAGCTGAGGGAAATACTGTTTTTTTAAATAACCTGAAATAGATAAGTATTAACTGAAATAAAAATGTATTTAACCGAGCAGTTCGTGTAGTAAGTACAATTTGTTGTGCAGTTTACATGTCAAATCGAGTTTGCATTATTGTAATTTACTACTCGCAGCAAGAACACGGGAAGTTTGGCTGAATTTTCATGGATGTCATAAGTTTAGCAGGCAGTCCGTCCTCACACAAGAAGGAATAAGCTTAAAAATAGAAAAAGTCAGGGATAGAATAGAAAACTGCATTTCATGGATCATTAGACTCTCAACCACACACAGCAATGTCTGTAGTTGTGGTTGATGATGGTTTGTTGGCGAAAAAAGCGTCGAAGGGTAGCCGCAGGGATTCGACTCATCTTTTCCAAACAAAAGTCAAATTGTAATCTCTGCAAGTTATCCCCTGCTTTGCGTAATTTACCCTCGTCGCACTTTATTACCCGATGATGATACCACACAAACAGGGAATGCCAAGCATAAATTCAACTCTTGTGATTGTAACACACCACTTATGTTCCATGTTGTACTATTAATCCAACACAACCTTTGTCAGGATCATTTCAAATGCTATTATACTCTCAACTGCAGTTACTGCACTCAACGGCCTCTTTCTATAAATCCAAATGAGTTTTATCTCAAGATCACATTAGTGTGGAACTTCAACTTGTTCCATAGATATCTGATATTTATACAAAATGAAGAAAGGGAACGATATGCGACTTTGTTTTATTTGTCGATGAAACAGATTCATGTGTATTGAAAGTTCCACGACTATTATTACAAGGGCAAATTGAACCTGAAAATTTGATCATGAGAATTTGTAATTGGTTTAGGTGATTACTTTGAACAGAGTGATTTTATATGGGTTGTAAATTCTCATTACCTCTGAATTTTCTATCTTGGACTTGATCCTGGACTTGAAATTGAGAATTATGATGGCTATATATCCCAATTTTATTCCAATCTGGGCTGCCTTGAATTGAATACTATTATATAAGACTGAATGTGTTTTAAAAATAAAAAGAATTTGACTTGTTTCGTATTACAATAATTTTACATAAACAATTAATTCCGCCTGAGAAATTAAAACCTTTGCAGGAGTTCTACAGACAGACCAATGTAATTAATGCTTAATTATACCCATTTATGTATTTAACCGCTATCTGAGTTAGTCATAATTAAGCTAAGGACTTGGGTTGGAACCTAATCAGATTCTTCTAATTATGTATTTACGCAAAAAGTTTAATTAGGGATTCAACTTCGGTAGCCAATTCCATAAAAAAATTTATTTGCCTGAGGAGCATGGTAAGTTCCTCTGGACAATTGTATGAATACTACTTCGATTGTTCTTATCGTGAAATGCATTTTGCATAAAGTTGTTAATGATTCATTATTCTTTATTTCATTAGCGAAGGGTTTTCAAAGGGGGAGGAGTTCCCAAGCAGCAGGAGGACTGATTTGTCAAAATGCATAAAGATAATTTCTTCGAAGCATAAAATAAGAAGTAATCTATTTCCCTTCCACAAGATTATCTTTATTCCATCCGGCGGAGGTGGTCAAGCGAAGAAGAAGAAATTAGTGGAAAAAGTGTTTGTTTCTTATTTTTCGACTCATTTAAAGTTTCAATCTCTTTTCCGAGTGAAGACTGATGACATATGTCATGTCTTGTTGGAGCCTTGGCTGACTTGTTCTTGTTTGTTGCAACAAAATAAAATAAAGTAAACCAAACTCAACCATAGACGACTAAATGGGTGCAACTGCAGATCATCATCTGAAAAACCCAATGAGGGATGATGAGCCTTTGCTTGTAAATACAACATGAGTGAAGGTGGAGAGATTGCAGAAGATGTGTCTTACTTGATTGATGTATCTTTGTTTCATGGTATGTCTATAGTCTGCTTCTGTTTTTTTACATATTAACGTAAGACAAAGTCCTAGTCCATCAAAAATTATTCGTTTTTGCTTATAAATGGAGCAAAAACGTACTTGTGCACCAAAATTAAATTGTCATTCATCACATAGCAAATAAAACATCAAAGACATCCATAGTATGAAATTTTATTATAGTGTCTTATCGGAACATCAGGATAAAGTTGTTTCATATTTCATTATTTTCTATGATGGGGAAATCGAATCACTTTGTTAAAGCTCGTTCTATGGGCAGACAATCTTGTGCTTGTTTCGCTCTGCTTAGCTTGAGATCTTTGGGATATTCCTGATCTTTCGGACCTAAGTATGGCACAGGGATTCTTCCTCAATAAAACCGTCGAAGCTGCATAAAAGGCCGCGGACTGGATGTGAGATGAGCAGTCTTAGAACGGAGTCCTCCTTGCTCCGTAATTGTTTCAATGCGGCACGCCCGTAGTTGACGGCATCATCAGAGTCCTCGCTGCTGGTATGCATATTGGGATCAGATTTATAGTGTTGTCTCAATTTCACCAAATGTTCCACAACCCTATCCTTTATATAAATTCGGATTGTAAGTCTTTTCGTCAACAGCAAGAAGTTACAACCGTTAAGAAATTGCTTACTGGAAGAGGATACACGGGGTACATGGGGCGCTTCTGGGTCCCTTTTAAGGGCTTGTTGGAGCTAACGCTACCCCCCATTTCGGAAGTTCATAAACCGGAAATGAATTGGCCTGCACCGATATACCTGTTTTCATTAGTTGCTTAAAATTTTGTCTGGAGTACCAACTTATTTAACATAAAGTATGTCTTTTCGTCAACAGCAAGAAGTTACAACCGTTAAGAAATTGCTTACTGGAAGAGGATACACGGGGTACATGGAGCGCTTCTGGGTCCCTTTTAAGGGCTTGTTGGAGCTAACGCTACCTCCCATTTCGGAAGTTCATAAACCGGAAATGAATTGGCCTGCACCGATATACTTGTTTTCATTAGTTGCTTAGAATTTTGTCTGGAGTACCAACTTATGTTAAATAAGCTGATAATGATCCATCGGGCTCAATAAAAATGATATAATTCCGAAATCGATTGTTACCGGAGCCTCCGGTCCGGAGGACGTATGAGATGCGATATAGGGAGTAGACAGAGAGCACGATTGACTGACTTTTATCCTAGGCAACTTAAAGTTGGAATAGGGAAACGGCGACAAGAGTAAGTTAATCGTGGACAGAGAGCCATAACATTATTTTAGTATATGTCATAACGACTAAATGTACAGTTAGTATTATGCAACGACATGCTGTACTATAATTAATTTCATTTCGCTCAATGCTGTTGTGTACATAGTAAGCATTTACATTTACATTTAAACATTTACATTTACTTAGTATGTGCGCAGGATACGTCTCATATTTCAATGTAAATTGTATATTTCATCGATTTATAAGCAGTTTTTGCAATCATGCTACATTTGTTTTACTTTTATTTTTACATACATACACACACATTTACTAATTGTCGCTTGAATTCCTTTTCAGTGCACATTATTATTATCAATATGCTATCATTTTGGCTCATTACATATAAAATCTATCAGCATATTCACATAAATCTTTGAATGTCAAAGTAAATAACTATTACATAAGCTCTGCGGACTGGCGCCAGTAGAGCTCCCAGGAATTATAGATTATGATTTTTGAGGGACTCTGACGCCCCTTGTTTCACGGAGGATGGTCCCAGGGCTGGTCGAACAACAAAAGTCACGCTGCTAATGAAGTCCAAACTAATCTTTGGAAGATTTATTACTTTATCTCGTTCTGAGTGAGTGAGCATTACTATTTTATTTTTTGTGCCATTTCTGATATGCAGATACAAACAAATACCGTTGTTGCAGTAAATTTTATGTTTTTCTGCAATTCTTAGGAGCATCTAATTAACTTACCGCTAATTAAATAACTAAAGTGCATTCAAACAAGAAAATGAATGTATATACTCATGAAATATGCTCATGTCGGGGTAAAAAAAATCTAATTTTAATGCGTACGGAGACTCGGCAATAATGGGAGAAATTCCGTAGTAGATAAAAAAACTAAGAGTACTTTAAAATAGTATTCAGACTGAAATGTTGTCTACTATTGGAAAGATTTGAGTTAGTTAAATTTAATTTCATTGAGCCAGACCAGAGTTTAACTACCGTTTTCCCTTGAAAATGTAATAAAGAAATCTGAAGCCGAAAAGATAACCAAAGGGGAATGAGCACAGTTTTATGTGGTTCATCCACACGGGTTTGGTGGCTATTAGAGGAAATGGCAAAGGTCTTGAATATCACATCACATCTTTCAACAGAGGAGCCACTAACTGAGGGAACCACTAATTAGTCACCCGATGCTCTCGTTTAGCTGGGGCAGAAGCCAAAAACCAAACTTTCCTTTGAATACTGATTCACTCTTTTCTTAATAAAGACGAAATTGGTGGTGGCAAAGTTACTTTGGTTCGTCACCCTTGATCTCCCCCTCCGCAATAGTTTCTCACTTAAAACTTATTCGTTTTGTAGTCTGGGCCCTTCCCTGCTTTTTCGTGAATGCGAAACCATTCACTGTGCGTCGTGCGTCGATTCATTCTTGTATGTATAGCTTTGAAATGAAATGAGACACAAACTGGCCCCGTTGTATGGTGACTCTACTAAGGAGAACTACAAATTCAGTGTCATTTTTCAACACTGACTTATAAACTGAGTTCGTTTGGTAGAGTAAATCAAGATTTAAACATATCGAGTTGTTTTAGAGAAGAGTTGTACCGTAACCGCATCAACTTATACATTTGTATACTGCAACTAATCATTTCTGGTCCAATCGAGCAAAATGGAAATCAAATCCGAAATTTCCGGCCCACAGGGAAATGAAGTAACACTTGTGATTTTGACTCTGATTGTTTAGCACACTCCGACTGAACGGAACGCCTCAAATTTCTCGCATAATTTCATTTGCTATCATCCGTTTATTTTTCATTTGTACAATTTTGTTGGTTATGTATTGTACCGTTGTAAACACGTAAATACAATAATAAAACTTTTGTTCTCTGGATCAGCAGAATTGTAATAGCATTGAAGCAAAATGGAGCGTGTCCAGTACTTTGAGATGATCGCGAGGTGATGTGAGACAAAGTTTTTGATTTCGTCAGTTCCTCGTCTTGCTGGTCACCTAACTTGGTTCATTAGAAAAGTATTGAGGTCTGAGGTGGCAGCTGTGGCTAATGAAGAATTCGGTTGATTGGTGTGTGTACAACTCCCCCTTGTAATATATTAGTATTGAGCTAGGACTCGCCGGAAGAAAAGACAAAGACAAAGGTGAGAGGAAAGCAATAGTTTAAGGAAGGGATGGAAAGGGGTGGACACTATCTCGACCCAATATGGATAACTACAACCCAGAGGTCAAGTCAAGGAGTGAGTACAACTTGAGTCTGTGTGAATGCACGTATTTGTGAATTGCTATTACTAAAAACATTGGATAGACGACGGTCTGTTTGACAGGGCATTTTGAAAAATTGATCTGCTCAGAAGGGGGTTCTTAGTAACCTGCTGCGAGAACTTAGCTTCCACATAATATTTACCTATTTATCATCTTTTACAAACTCTGGTTGGGAAACACCCCTTTCATTTGTTGTGGGAGGTTCTCAATTTTAAATAAATTTCTTCCTTTTTATCAGAGTCCGATTGGAAATCGTTACTTTTCCTGCTTGCTTGCTTAGTTTGCTTGTATTCCAAGATTGGGCATCGTCTGGCTTATTGGCTCCTCAGACTCATTATTGCTTTCCTTGTTCTGCTTCAGCATCATTTCATTTATATTATCTCCTATTCATCCGTACTCTGGCTTGGTTTATCTCCTCCGGCCTGGCTTAAGTTATTGGAGAAACAACACTTAAAATAGAAATTTAATCGTGCATTATATACACTTGGATAAATAGTCGAATAAGATGCGATCCAGTTAAAAGTTACAACTCGGTCATTCTGACAATGTCCATTAGTTGTATGGGTAAAAAATACAAAAGTTCAGCCCACCTTCCAAAAATAACAACCGACCGAACTGAATGAATTAATGCCATTGCTCCGCGTGGAATCGTATTAAACTGCAACTGCAGGCATAGTTAAGGTCCAAAGAATATTAGAAATAGGCTCAAGTAGTCAAAATTACTTTTAAACACACCTTTTCATACTTCCTGAGCAAGTTCAACTCATTTTTATTGGTTTGTTATCATTATTAGGAATCGCTACTCGGGATTTTGTGTTT
The DNA here is from genome assembly GCA_036491905.1 of Folsomia manolachei. Lineage (NCBI taxonomy): Eukaryota > Metazoa > Arthropoda > Collembola > Entomobryomorpha > Isotomidae > Folsomia > Folsomia manolachei. The sequence continues at coordinate 28,238 of JAAXNX010000318.1, forward strand.
AACTCAAACACAAACAGAACTGATGAACTAGAAAAGAAAAAAGTGTGAGAAATGACTTCATGAATATTACTAACCTCCCAAAATATTAAGTACAATAATATACATAGCTATTATTTATGAACTAGCACTCTTGAAACTCAATTGTAGAAAAATAGTTTCCAGTTCAGCCAGAAGTTGTGGCCTTGTGCATTTTGCATTGGACTTATAATTAGACAGAAGACAAATATTAATGATCTGAAGTTGACTTCAATCACTATAGATTTTTCATTGAAAAAAGATTCCATGATCGTGTTACTGATTTACGTTGTTTTAAACCAACATGTCACGAAGGACAGATATTGAGTTAATTGTTAATTTTATTAGCAACGTGAGAACGTGAGACAAGATCATCACGAACGATGGGTTAGCTGCATAAACAATTGTTCTTTTTGATTTTAGTGATTTTGCCCATTACTGAACCAATCATGGATCTAAACAAACAAAAGCCAATTTATCATCCAATTAAGTTATGTGTATATGAAACAAAAGCACCATGTTATTAACATGACAAATGCAAAAATGTTTGCGAGTTCAATTGCTTGTAGGCTCCGTAAATGATGACTAATGAAAGAGTGTTGAGTTTTTTTAATATAAACAATACAATTCGCTAAAAGAGCTTCAAAAAACTTCAATCTAAACATTTAAGGAAAAAACACAGCATTCTGAGGAATCGTGATAAATAATTTTAATTGTTACCACGTCTTCTTGTAATAACCGGTGTAATTATGTGGCTGCTATTTATTTGCATAAAATGATTTGCTGGAATGAACGGAGTGATTGACAATTAATGAATGTTTGCAAATTTTTTCATTAAAACCATCTTCCGAATCATAAAACTACGAAAATAAGCTGACTTGAAAATGATGCTTTTACCATTCAATCGTGATCATACGATGAGTTCTTATTCCCACTCACCATTTTATGTTCTTTGCTCTGAAATTGGGGAGACGGAAAAGAAAAGTGGGAGGATAACGTAATTTCCGAAGAATGACTTCATAGGTCGGGAAAATAAACGTGATTTAATGTACGACACTAGGGTGATTTACTAAGACCACAGCCCAAGTTCATAGAAAGAAGACTTGGACGTTATGTGAAACAAAAGCAGTTCCAATTTCTTAGCCAAAAGGTAGCTTTCTTCAGACAATAATAACAACAACGGTCAAATGAATTGGACTACCGACCCCGTTACCCAACCCATGCAATGCAATAGTAACTTAAAGGCTGGCAAAATTACGTTAAATATAAATAATAGCCACAAAGACGAGGTAGATGAGCCATTTTTAGAAAGAAAGGACGTAAAACGGAGCCGGTTGTCTGTCGGCTTTAAATGGGTAAACAGTAAAGGTTAAAAAAGGTGAGTCAGTTTATTCTGATCCTTATTACCTCAACAAGTTAAATAGTAGATTATTGCTGTTTGGCGTGGCGTGGGTGAGTTGTGTATTTGGTGCACCTTACACGTATTGACAGGATGAGGTAAGTTACGCGATTGAAAACTATGGGTTTGTGTTTCAACCCGGTTAGTTTACAGTCCAGCCAACAATAGACTGCCCAACAATACTAAGCCAGTTAAGTTAATGTAATTTGAACCTGCAAAGATTGGCATCGTGGAATATTGCGGCTATTGTTTTAAGAAACATACAGGAGACGCCGACCAGACCTACTCCAATGTTACGTAATTCCAACCCAACTAGCCGAGCTGCAATTGGGAATTGACCGTCTGAGACGAGAATCCTGGTCGCAGGTAATCAGGCTATGGGTAGATTCTTAAATATCTTTCCCTTTTGTTTGCAATGATTTAAACGTCTCCAGACAATGCCACAACACATGCAATTACTGTCTTCAAACTTGAATGAGTTCCTGGTGCATTATCCTGCACCTCCTTACAGGTAAACTTTTGTAAAGTCTCATCTAAAGCAGGGTTTTAAAAGAAATTACAATTCCAAAGGTCACAGGAATCATCAGAACGATCTCATTTTCCTCTAAGAGTGTGCAGGAACGCATTATTATATTAACATTATCTGATATTACGCTAATTTTTGTGTGTAAAATTGTGTTGCATATTAAACAGTAAAGCAGAGCAATGATGAAAAGTGTGCGGTCGAGATCAAACAAACGTGGAAAAGTAAAAGAAGGAAATTTAGCTAGCGGTGAATTTTTAGAAAGAAATTGTGAGGAAGAATGTAAGAGGGGATTGTAGGCGTGGTTGAAGCTTCAATGGCCAAGACAAGTAAGAAAAGTCAAAAAAGTTTCCCAGAAACAAATGCATCTCGATCGAATGAGGCATGGCGTCATTCCAATCTCTTATTCTTTTATACTTTGCGTTAATATACATGTATGACACGACCCATGCACCGTCTGGAATTCGATACCAAAAGTTTATATTATGAAAGGCATGATTTGGATAAAAATATTGGGAATAAGGCTTATCGAACAGTATGCTTTTATTTTTTAAATACTACATGATCCTTAAATTTGGATTTCATTTAAAACTTAAATTTTCGCAAACGAGTTAAATTATGAAAATTACGCAGATGACATAATCATTAGCAAAACTATAACTCAGGAAAAGTAGCCAAGTGTTGGGGTCGCAGTCAGAAGCGAGTTCCCCGCTGGGAATGTATATAAAAATACCAATAATATCTACACCGCCGTCACATCGTGTTTAAAAAGGTGTTGACTGTAGTTTGTACATACCGTCATTTGTACCTGGCTAAGGTTTCTTTTACAATAATGTTGATTTTATCATTCTCCCCTTGTCCGAAATCTCTTTTCACACTTTTTGTGCCTTGTTTCCTTTCGTGTTCTTCTTTGGGAGTCTTACATACCGCTGATTCCTTCTTCAAATGCTTTGATTCTTTTTAAAAAAGTCGATTATGTTCTTCTGACTTTGTGACTTTGAAGTCAGTCGTCAACTAATATTAACACTTTTAATACTTTAATCCACTTAGCCATCTCCACATCTTACTGCAACCCGATTCAATAGAATAACATCTTCTGTGTATCTATCTCTATGCTTGCCGTTTTCAGCTTACATGCATCGCTTTTATTTTATTTTTTGGACAAAGATTAAACATGATGATGACCACTTGAGTCACTCAATAAGTCTCCCGTTTCAAAATATCTGATCCTAATCATCGTTCATTTATTAGTTGACCATGGTATGGCTAGGTTGTGGTGTGTTGCGGCTTTTTAAGACTTTATCGACACCAAGTCGATCAGTCCAACAATGTGTCGCATTAACACTTTCCGAACAATCCCAACTGATGATGACTGGCTTGCTTTATTTCAATATTCTCACTTCATTTCAAACCAATTCTGTTTTATTCTTTGCTATCTACAAGTCAGTCACTTTTTCTTTTTCTCTTGTCCTAAACTAGACTTGATTTGAGTTCTTCTTTCAGTAAACTAACCGTCTTGTCTCTAAGTTCTAAGTTTTGTATGTAACCTTTTTAAGAATTGAATTCAGACAGACGTTAAAAACTAGCTCAAAACAAAACGATTCGTTTTTCTTCAACCAATCATGCATTCAACTTAAAAGTTTTCTTATCGAGCATATCAACCAAGTCAACACCGTCTCTGTGTTCTGCTCAACGGCATTATAACAAAGATAAAAGCCTAACTGAATGGCTCAATGAGTTTGAGACGAGAGAACAGATTGAATCAAATCAAAGTGGCTTCGAATAAAATAAAATTGTAAAAGGATTACAAATCTTTTTGAGACGACGAATCCACAATGGCACACGTCAACTGAAATCAGAACAGTCCGCCATGAATAAGTAGACAAATGGCATTTAAGAAATCATAAACGCCATTAATTTAATGGTTGAGTTGAATTGAGTGGAGATGCATGGGAGATAACATTAACATTTCTCGTTTGCAGGGTCTGATCCACAATACAATATTGTAAGCACAATGATTTTTCTAATTACACAATTGCAATCATGCTTAAATGGCCCGATCTTCATTTTATTTCTACTGCATTGTATCACAAACACAAATTGGAATGGTGAAATACCTGCCAGCAACTTTGCTGCAGTTGAAATGAAAATCAATACTTGTTTGAAGAAAATGCTAATGAATCACCTAATGCATTTGGACATGAGTAAAATCTCATTTTATTCAATACAATAATTTATCATCATTCATGTCATTTGTATTATTATAAAGAAGCTTCAATTTCGAATCCAACAAAAAAGTGAGAATATGAGATGCTCTTGTTATTTGTGTTCATTAACTACTTATATTTACTGAAACAATAATTAATTGTTGTAATATTAGCAATCTGCTTCGTTGTATTTAATGGAACAATAAATTAATAAAATATTTAATTTAATATTTGTCATATACTTAAAACATATACAAATTGAAAGAAATAACTGAAAAATTGCCAATTGTTAAAATGTTTTTTTAGGACTTTAGCAAGAGAAAAATTGAAAACAAGAAATTGATGCCGACTGCCGACAAACTGCAAACCGTTTTGGCTTCTATCATTCTCAGCAATGTGCAACAATGGGTATATTGGTGTTGTATTATTTACAATTCTTTTTACACCCAAGTTGGAGTCATTAACTTGGGTCAAACGAACCGATCCATTCACAACAAACAAATGTCACATCACATGCAACAAATCCCAAACATTTCCAAAAAGACCGACGACTCTTTGTCTGGACTGAAACTTTTGGAATTTTACTGATTTTGATTTTACAATCGTTTCAAAGAAATCATTCTTCTATTTGTTACAGAGAAGAGTGTTACGTAAAGGCTTCCGAAACGGATGTTCTCGAATTTATGCGTTGATCATGTATTGCATATTACACTTCCCCTCAATTTTGCAAAATACGCAAAAGGAAATAGCAATCTTTAAGCATTTTTACACTATCGAATTATTCCCAAAAACAAATTATAGTATAATGATGTCATTTGCTTTATTTTGAACGTGACCTTGCCCTTCTTAATTTAGGACAAAACCGTGACTTCCCTTTGGCAAGGACACGCTTATTTAATAATGATTACACTCATGCCCAATACACATGCTTATTAGTGTTTTAAATGTTTTCATTAATGAATATGGGAGTGGTGTAGGCCTGCCCCACATTATCATGCACCATCTCAACTTAGTGGTTAGCCCCAGAAAGAAAACATGACTTTCATTCTTCAAGCAAATGTCGGAGGTTGGATTGGGTGTCGGCGGATCGAATTTTTGAAGCTTCTTTTCCTCCCTTATTTCCTCCACCGACCGTGTCGTGTCCAACCTTAACCTTAACATTACCTCGCCGTTCAAGTTCGTTTTCTGGGATGTGTGGAATTTGTATGTGCACACGCGCTTCTGCCTTTGTTAAATGAAATGGAAATGAATGAGATGAAAGTTAAGAAATGCTGATGTTTTTGATTTTATGATTTCTCTT
>JAAXNX010000319.1:0-33661 GCA_036491905.1 Folsomia manolachei
CTATGTACTTGTTGTTGGCATTTGATGGAACAAGGATCCCAAACCCATTTTTTGCAAGGTTCAGCAAATTCTGCCAAAATTCTAAGTGATTGATTGATTTTTCTTTTTGTGTATTGAGATGACAGCAAGATTTCAGAATGAGTGCGGAATGTCAGAGATAAAACCTCAAAGCATTTTATATGTTAATCGTATAAAGTTTTGATAGTAAAACTCGAAATGAACGATTTGAACCATATTTATTTATAAAAATAGAGTAATATAGTCCTGTTAAGCAATATGTAAGGGGATTAATTCGTAGCCAATTCCACATGATCACCATGTCCACTTTCTCCATCAATCGGCTCGGATTTTTCTGTGTCAACCTCCTCGATCTCAGCATCGGGGAGGGAAATTGGTCCTATCGATGCTGCATTTTCTCCGCAGATGGATATCTTGTCATCAGTACCTTCCGCCTTGTTGAAAACTAAGAAATCCGTTGGGGAATCATTGACGAATCGAAGGCCGGCTGAATTTGCCAAATCCAATACTTTGTGCTCGTATGCTTTCTCATTGTCTGCCCGAAAATACCAGACATATCTGAAAATTCAATCCATCAAAGAAAATTGATGACTAGAAAATTATAATATGATGAACATATTTTGAAGATACAATAAGTGCTTACTTTGTTCTTTCCACTACAAAAATACCATTTGAGCTCATCAATTTGGTTAATTCCGGTGTAATTTGATGTCCAATAAAGTTTGAGACATGGACCAAATCAAATTTTTCCAGAAACTTGCTCTTTTTCCAAAGGTTGGTTGAAGTATCAAATGGGAGAAAGTGCAAATGGATTTTGGGGTTTTGGTATGAACCCAAAACAGAAAGCATGGAACGAATGGTGTGAAAAGTAAGGTCTTGAGATTTCTTTTTAAATTCATGATTTGATTTCTCAAAAAAGCTTGCATCCTCTGATTTTATCCCGTATGGAATAAATGGTCCAATTAACGTGTCTCCTTGAAATGCACTGCCTTTCCCTAAATTGAAAGAGCGAGGTGTATTAAGAATTAGCCATTTTTGTAAAACAAATTAAATGCTTGCAGTTTATCTAACACGAAATACCTGAGAGGAAAGCAACATTCGCCTGGTTGTAATCATTTTCATACTCGGTGAAAGCAAGACCGGAATTTCTCCAATTTTTGTACTCTTTAACATGTATTATTTTGGTGTTTGGGTTCTTTTCCGTGATTCTCATTTGATAGTCCCAGTCAAAAACTCCCATCCGAGTATCATATCTGGACAGAAGACATTGACGAAGTCTGGAATCCCTAAAAAATAATCCCAATTACATCATGTTATATTTGGATATTGTATAGGAATACTTGCTTTACCAAAGAGCTTGCATGTCATCCGAGGACATTTTAGATTCTGTCCAATATCTTAAAACTTCAGCAATCATGTCCCGTTCGCGATGTTTTAATCCATCCAAATTTAGCATGGGAAGAATTTCATTTCTGTAATTTTCATCTGTGACAACCCTGCAAATATTTCAGATAAGTATGTGGCTATTTTAAAAAATACGAGTTTATTATCAAAGTTACTTTATTAGCATCTCTGAACACTTGCTGATAGTTTTTCGAGTCTGAGGGCGAATCAAAGTGTTTCCAAAAATTTCCATGAACTGAATAGTTTTTTCATAAAGACCAATCTTTTCTGTTGGAAGCAAGGACAAATGCATGAGGAGCAATTGTCGGGCGCAAAGGATGGGACAACTTTCCACCATGTAAATCTAGAAGAGCAACGAAACAACATTTTTAGTTCAACACTAATTTTGACCTCTGACATATCTTGAGCCCACGTGAATGTTTTTTCCATCTGGTACAGTCTCCGTGGCCAGAGTTTTGATAACATGGCGAAAATCGGATTGTCCCATCAGCAAAATGTTTAGTTCCTTCGCATCGCCGCAAGTTTTGTCGAAGTGATTGATAAGATCTATTGCAAAATGACGGGAATATATTGGAGCAATTCATTTATTTTATGAGAATATAGGACACACAATATTTAAGTACCCATTAAATTGCATGCCGGAGTATTTCCCCACAATCCGAGTGACCCCATTCCTGAACGAACTTCGTCCAAAGCCATGACCCAAGAGGTGACTTCTTGCTATCTAATATTTCACGCAAATATTATATGCAGATATTGAATTGGTCTTATTGGATTGTCCAACACAAATATTGATCAAACAGGGTGGGAGACAAAGTTCTTCAAATGCGCTACGATGCGATAGCATTGTCGTAAATTTATTTCATGGAAACTCATTTCGCGGAGATAAGCATAACTTGTGCAAACCGAACTTATCTTCAGAGAATATGATGGTGCATTACTTTCTGGGGATCATTTCTTTTATTAATATTCTCTTCTGCAACTTTTGTATATAAGTATAATATAGGTACATTTCGTTAATGGTCTGTAACACTGTATCATTAATGCAAAGTGTAAATGCTGAAATTGTCGTAATACTCTTTGTCTGTCGCAAACCAAAATCGCAAAAGACAAAGGATTACCATTCCCGATCCATCCAGATATGATTTAAAACATGAGGATGTTTTAAGCAAGTCTCAAACACGCGTCAAAATAGCATAATTTTATCACTACTTATTATTATTACGAGAGAATCAAATTGATACAAACTTAGACAATACATTGCTTTTGTTCTCAAAGTATAGCAATTACATTTGGGATTAGAGAAGTGGGATAACAACAAAAAGTCGAAAAAGAATGGTGGTGAAAATTAACGATGTCATCAATAACTTCATAAATTTCTTCATTCCTCTTTCTTGCTTGGTGCTTCTGAAAATGGCAAGGTTTTTAATTAGTTTTATTATTTAGGAGTAATAATAAGTTATAAATTATGCCATTAAATAAATCATTACCGGCCGGGGCGGTGGTTTCAGTCGTTACAGGAGCCACATTGGCTTCACCTTTGCTTGGCTGTAAAACATTACATTGATGGTTAATTTCACTTAGACGTTACCGTACAAAGTTTAACACTAAACACATAATAATTTTTAAATACCTCATCAAAGTTCGAGACCAAATCCGGCACATCTTCATCATCACTATCAGCATCTGCTTCTTCACCAGCATCCGTTTTGCCAGCCATTTGTGCCAATCGCTGTTGACCCCCTGTATACGCAAACCGTTTCACATGTTCCAAACTTTCTGGACCCATTTGACTCAGAATTGCTGGTAGCATTTCAGCCACCTCTGCAAAGCAATCAACATAAAAATATTGAATAAACGTAGATGTTCATAATTTAAAACACCTTGCAAAACGTCAATAATGCTAACCTTTCGTCTCTCCGTGACCAGTTACAGCAAACACGTTAGAACTCAAAGATGCTTGGACTTTGGGATTGTTAAAATGAATCACGGTTCCGTCATCTCGTATCATATTTACCTGTGGAGTAAGCATTAATACATTATTAGCTTTCTTCGTTTCGAATACATTTTGGAGCTTCATTGAATACAAGTAAGAAATCACTTTCTTACCTCTTCTATTCCGGGGATTGTGCTAACAGCAAGTTTCTTCAAGGTTGATTGCAACTTTTTATCGTCCGTTGTCGCACTCCTGCAAACAAGTTGTATTGAAATAAGTAATGAACTTTATTATTATCAATATTATATTGTGGTTGTGATTCCTCAAGGGTGAAATTCTGCGTTACATTGCAATAAACAAATACAAGTATGGACAATGAAGTGATTCAAATAGTATTGATATTTAATTAAGCTCAACCAAAACCTTCCTTGTGCGGTTAAAGTTTACTTAATTCCAAATGACATTTTCAATTATTTAGCGTCTCACCTGTGGACGACCTTCTTCTTCCTCCGGGCCGTGCCTTTGCCACCAATTCGCACTTGAGCCTGGATTCGAGCTAACTTTTCTTGATCCATGATTTATTGGTATTTGAAAGCTGAAATGTAATCGTTCATTAACTAAGACTATTATATCAAAAAAACTCTTAACTATCAGTTACAAGTTATGATTCACAACTTCGAAATATTGAATGATGTAATGTTTTGATGATCAAAACGTTACATCATCAGAATTTGATCTGAAAGATATAATAACAGAACAAAATAGAAGATTTAACAATTAAAAACTTTCAACCATATAAACTGATTACTTACAAAGACGTTGTTAAAACACAAAGGAACATTAACGGTTAATGATTAACCACAACCAAAATCAAACTACTCAATCACCAAAATATTTCCTGCTGATTAATTATTTACTAAATAAATGTGAATCGTGAGTGAATCACACTTTTCTTTGTCCCTGTGCTTTCCTAAACTACTCATTGATTGAACGAATCCCCTCCCTTTTGAGCCCCAATTTCAACAGATTATCTTTATCCTCAGATAACCTCCAAAAGATAAAGATAGTGTTCAAGTTCTTACCTTTTTTGAGCTTCAATTTGTATTACTCCGACAAAGGAATTAGCTAAAAGGTCTCCAGTGTAGAGAGATAGATGAGGAAGTGGAAAAAGATGGAAGAACCGCGTGCCTTGTTCTCCTCATGTATGTGCCTAAAAGCAAAAGCTCTTCAAGGCTGAGCATGGAAAACCGGCTGAAAAAAATTCTGCAATTTCACAACACCCGCTCCAATTTCGCCATACCCAAAGGTGGCGCCTCCAGTTCTGCAGAAGACATGATTTACCAACTCCATAAAATGGCTTTTAATTGTTTGCCATTATTTAATTTACTTATTTTATGAATTGGAGGATCTTGGATATGGAGGGAACTCGGGTATCACTGGAATAAGAAGTGGCGAAAATTAAGATGAAGAGATAATTTAATTTTCCGATTTCTGCAGCCTACTCCGATAATTTATTTGGCTATATATAATTTATTATGTATTTTGTAGACAGCACCTACAGAATATTTCAAATAGTGTGGTACAGCTTATTGCTTGGAATTGATTGCAGGTTAATCGGAAGGAATTATTTGGCATGTTTAAATTTCAGTACGTAGAACAGTCCTTTATACTCGAACAATTTGACAAGAACCTGTAAATTTGGAGTCTTGACATGCATTTGTTAACCCTCCAGCGTAAAAGTGACGCCTTTCTGGTTCAGGCGTTGGATGAGGGTTGTTTTGGCAAATGCTGCCCCAGGAGAGTAAACTCCACCCCTGGAACAAAGGTTGTGTAATTAGGGCATTAAGGACTAATTATCTTGAAACAATAAAGATTTCAGTTCAGTAGCTTACTTGGATGGCATTTTATTGCTTTCCTTCAAGATAGTTAATGCTGCCTCAATAAGACAGACACAAGTTGACCCGTAACCTGGATTTGTTCCTCTAACCTTTAAGAATTAAGCATGAAGAGTTAAGAGAAATTTATTTGACCCACAGAAAATATTCATTTTATACGAACTTTGACAACTTTCGTCTTATTTGGAGGATTGGCATGTTCATCAGTAGTTTCTAGGAGTTTCTCATCCCAACCTTCACCAACAAGGGTGATCGTAAAAGTAACATTATCCATTTCTTCAGGTTTGGGTCCTTCGTGACTAACATATCCGCGGAAAATAACATATTATTGCTTGTCCATCTATTGAAACAAGTTGAGAATAGGTACCTGACATATCCGGCCGAAAAGAATCTTGGGAACTGTATAAAACATACATACTTGTTAAGAAATGAATTTTGTATGGAAATTATGAAACTTGAATTGAAACCTTTTCCAATAAATATCTTCCAATCCTAAACTGAACAAAAACTCCAAATATTATTCCTCCGATTATCAAACATAAAACGGCAAACAACGAGTTTTGCTTGATATAAGCTTGAATTTGAACTGGGCGTTGTTTTTCTTGGTGAAAAAAAGTGGCGCTGAGAACGCATCATAACAGAACGATCAGAACCTGGAAATGGTAGACACCATCCTTGGACAATTTCACTAAAGTGCAATAGCGACCTGTAAAGAAATTGCGTAAAAGATTTGAGAAAAGTAATAGAAAAAGTATGTGCAAAAATCACTTTGTTGATGGGTGAAATTCGTACAATCGTACCTTTGACCCATCCTGTATTTTGGCTTTGGGAGTGGTTCCGGAAATAATTGAGACCTCAGAGGCCGCAGTTCTTTTGCATGCGCTAGACCATAAATTGCTGATTGCCACGTTCCGTAATGTATCTTCGTGGGCTACATATTCCAATCAAAAATGTTTTTTCTTAAATATTTATTATTGAGTGATGATTACTCGAAATCTACCTGTCCAGAATTATCACTTTCCACGTATTCCTCCACAGAGTTGACTTCGCCTAAAAAATGTAATAAAATATACCACGTTTTCCTGCCTCCGTCGCTTGCTTTAAAAATAATAAAAACCTCCAAAGTTTTGCATAAGATAAACTGATCCACCTGAAACAAAGTTAATGAAATATTAATTGAGCATCAGACTTTCATTACAAAGTATGCGTAAAGAAAGACGCTCACAATCTGCAGGAATGGAATCAAAACCACAACTTCCAACAATGTAAATGCCTTTCTCTTCTGCCATTTTGTGGTATTTTAGCTGCATCTTTTCCAAAAACTGTGGCTCCCCACTGACATCAACATGATGGGTCCCTTCTTCAACGCAAGCTTGGACCAACTTGCTCCCCAAAAAACCGATATGGCCTAAAAAAAATGTTTTCTTAGAAATTTGTGGTTAGTAAACTTTAATCTTAATGATGTTCCAAACCCACCCAACACAATTGAGGACAACCTTCGCTTGGCGAGCCATGCTTTTTAGTGACTCGGGGTCAGCAATATCCGCCACAATTTTTGCAACATCTTTCAAGTCTTGACCTATTCAACATCATTATCATTGACAAAGGTCACACTACCTTAAAATAGAAATACGGATTTTGTTCATATCACTAATTACCCGTCCTTCCGCTGATTTCCTTCAGAATTTCCGCTAATTTAGACGTTGATCGACCTGCAACGGCCCAAGTGAAAGATTCGCCGGGTGTGGAATTGAGAGTTTTGACAATGTTTTCTGCAACATATTTTCCAGTAAATCCCGTCGCTCCGAAGACGATTAAGTCAAATTGTCGTGACATTTTGTGGCAGGTTTTTTATATTTCAAGTCAAACTGGAATGGTTGTGTAAATGGATAACCTGGTAAAGTAATATTCAGATAATGACAAGGCAAAGGCAAAGGGTGAGTAAGAGTTAAAATGAATTTGATTACCACACTAGTGTAGGATTGCATGCAATATAATTCACTGCCACGCAATGAGATCGCGTGTTACTGTCAGAGTTGGAATGGATGGAATTAAAGTTCAAGAGTCCGATTATGATGGAATTGATGTCAGATCATTAGAATGTTCTCAGACATTCAAGAATTCAGGAGTTATTATGTCTATCAAATCATTAGATGCCCGGTGGACGGAGCTGGCTGAACATTTCCATGCGTCCAGGTTCTTCATGCAATTCTTGGTCCATCTCTGTCTGGAAATCCACGTATGAGTTGTAATATGTATAAGGCAAGACTTTCGTTTTTGAGGTCTAATAAATTTCTATGATAATTTATCTGTCTCTATCTGGATATCAGCTTTTCTGCAAGTAAATGTCATAAGTTAAGTATCATCTTTAAGAGACCCAAAAATCAGTATGCAAGCAGGGGTATTTGAAAACTGACTCAAAATTGCATTTGACTGAATTCATCAATTGCCTTTCAATCGGAATCGGTTTCAACTAAAACGGGAAAGTGACCTATGCATCTATTGACAGAAATAAATCATAATGTATGACATAGATAGTTGTTTAGCTTTATTGAAAGTTTATTAAGTTTGCAGGAATTTGTTATTAAGAAAATACATATCAAAATATGTAATCATCGCACGGTATTTAAATGCATTATCTAAACGAGGTGGATATGATATCGAGCAAAAATATAGGTTTGTATTACTTTTGACTTTGACGGACATTCTGGTAACGCAGTTATGCAACATTGCAAGACTCGCAACTTTTTCACGTTCACTGCTTCGACAACTTGAATGAAACGCCGTGTCTGGTTAACTTTTCGCCCAAAGAAGTTCTCGCAAAAGCGGTTCCAGGTGTATAAACGCCACCCCTTTAAACAATGCATTCGCCCAATTAATATTACTAATTTAAAATGTACCTCTGGAGTTAAATAATCTCTTACTTTGAAGGCATGAGTCCACGTTCCTTAATTATGGCAAGGCCTGCTTGGAGCATCATCTGCAAAACAAAATGATTTCTGAAACAATGCCAAAACTAACATATTTGTGTGGATTCAAAAGCTGAGCCGAACGCAGAGGTTCGTTTGATGAGTGATATCGGATTTAAGTTTTTAATTGAATTTTTAGATGCTAAATTAAATGATTTAAAAATAATACCGTCACAGTTCCACCATAAGCTGGGTTCTTGCCAGTGATCTGAAAATTGAAAAAGAGTGTAAAATATCTATATGCATATAAACCTGGATGCAAAAATACTTTTCATACGTACTTTGAGAACAAGTTTTTTGTCTGGTGGAGAAGAATATTGCCCATCACTAGTGGGTGCGACACTTTTATCCCAGCCTGTTCCCACCAACGTAAATGAAAATTCATTATCCATTTGTTCCTTTGTTGGACCATCCGGAGTGATCATGCCCATCGAAAACAGACGTGGATACTGTCAAACAATTTAAAAAATGCAAGTACCACGCTAATTCACTCAGAATAAAAAATCATAGGTGATTATTACTTTCTCTAGAAGTCGTAGTCCAAACTTGAACTGGGAAAACATTAGTAAGAGTAGAGACCCGAGGCACATTAGTAGACAGACGAAAATATTAGGAGTTCGCATAAACGCTTGGACCTGCACAGGCCTTCGTTTCTCATTGTAATATTTGTGTCGTTGGGTACGTTCCATAACTCGAGCGTCTGGAAATGGTAAGTTTATGCACCAACTGCGCACTTCCTCGCAGTAAGTAATCGGCCTATTAAAGAAAATTGGAATCATTTTGAAGTTAAAAAAACTTGCAGGATTTGTATTTTTAAGACTTAAATAACAATTCTTATTCTTAGTATACCTGTATGGTAGTTTATATTGAAACTTGTAGTACGGATTTGGATACAGTTTCCGTTGTAGTGAAAGCAGTTCGAAGAAACGATTCGACATGATCACAATAGAATGCCAGGTTCCATAGTTGATTTTTGGAATCTGCGATATCATTGTTTTAATAGATAACTCCTGTCTAAGATACTCCCATAAAATATACCTGAGTTCCTTTCTTTATCTGCATGTAGGAAGCAACTGAATCTAGTTGTCCTGCAATATTTAAAAGCAAGGTTTAATTCAAGTGCTTCTTAAAGAATATGAATATAACTTTACCATCAAAATTCTTTTCCAGGTAGACGGCTCCATAGTCCGCTGGAATGCTGTCAAACCTACATAGACAATCATAAATTTTCTGTTTGTTTTAAACATTAACATTAGACACTGCAATTCGTAATTTCATTAAAAGTTGACGCTTACCCACAACAGCCAACAATGTACGATCCACTTTCTTCCGCATCTTTATTGTACTTGAGCTGCATGTTTTCTAAGGACAATAAAATGCACAACTGATAGGCTTGCCAGGAGATAAAACCTTGATCATGGAATACTTTCAACATACCCAAAAATTGTGATTCGCCAGAAAGGTCTAAGTGATGTGTCCCTTCCTGAACACAAGCCTGAACAACTTCTTCTCCACCATACAACAGATAAGGTCCCACGCAATTTAAGATAACATCCGACTGCCTTGCCATGTTTCGAAGGGAATCCTTGTCCTTGACATCAACCACAATCTTGTCTATATCTTTAAGGTCCTTCCCTGAAATTCCATTCATGACATTGAAAGGTCCATCTGTCAGATTTGGTATGATACTCATAAATGAAATAAAGTATTACCGGATTCTTTGGATATTTCCTGCAAAATGGCATCCAGCTTGGATGTCGACCTACCAGCAACAGCCCATGAAAATCTTTCATCTTTAGGAGCAGCGTCCAATGTCTTCACAACTTCTAGTATGACATGTTTTCCTGAAATATCATAAAAAAGGCTTCAGTGTTTCTTTGAAAGAAAGTAAGAAAGAGTTTTATATAGTTACCAGTAAATCCAGTAGCTCCAAATATCATAATGTTGTACTTTCTCCCCATTTTGTCGCCTTTCCTGATTCCACCAACTCTGAGAAGAGAGCACATAAATACAGGTTAGATGGGAATCTCATGGTTTTGGTTTTAAACGATAAAAATTATTGTAATAGCTCCTCCAGTGTATCGTACCTATACTTGTACTTACCAAATTGTTACTAATTATTGGCCCAAAGTATTTGGAATTGTTGTGCAGTCAAGAGGCAACCGGCTGAGAATGTCGGATGAAAGCTAGGACCAGTTGTAGAGAGAAATGTACCAGTCATGCAACCCATGCTGGAGATTTATCTTTTTTACCACAGCCATCAAGGTTATTCCATTCGCTATCAGTTTGCATGATGAAATTTATCCTGTCAGCGAATGTGGTTGTACAATTGTACTGGTTCAGGGCGTTTCGCTGCTTGACCTTTGATCAAACTGATTGGAAATTTGTCGGACCAAATATTGGAAGAGTATCGAAAACAGGCTTATTAAATGAACGAGGAAATTGATGAAATAAAGGATCAGTCAATAAATTTTCATAGGTGCACAATAGACATTGTTTCAGTTGTAATAATCTTTTTATTTTCCGACCAAACGGCGTTAACCAAATGACAGAAAAGGGTCATAACAAAACTCTAAATTAACCCCCAACCTTCTGCGCAGCCTCCTTGACCTTAGCTCGCTCAATCTTGGCGAATCGAGCAGCACTCTTGGATCCCAAAACACCACCACCCCAGTGACGACGGAGCTCATCGTAACGTTCATTAAAGTTTGTCTTAATGGCTTCAAGGACCTTGGTGAACTGGCTGCGATCTGCGCTCTCAACCTAAATCACAAAATAAACGGAAACCATAAGTCATAAAATACAAAAACATTATTAATTATTTCTAATAGTTCTAGATTAATTCCTCAGATGGTAGTGCATGTTGTATAATCAGAAAAATCATATTTCGGTAAAAGTGGTCATCATATGAAACTTGGCAATCTATTCAATCAACTTTTAGGCACAGAGTGAAGTTTAGATATCTTACCGAAGTGAGTGCAACACACGTACAAGTCTTCCTATTCACCAATCTTCCGAGACGAGCCTTTCCTTTAACAATACAGTATGGGATACCCATTTTCCTGCACAATGTGGGGAGGAAGAGGACGAGCTGAAAAATAAATAAATAGTTTCTTTAAAATTTGGAACACACTCATGATAAAAATTGACTTCATCCTTTAACTATAAACATTTACTCAGGGTTAAAAAGCTCGAATTGTGATCAACATGAAGTTTCAGGTGAAGAAATTCATTATGTACATCATCGTTTCGTATACTAACATTTAATGCCAATTAACTCAAAAAATATTTACCTCAAGGGGATCAACATCATGGGCAATAACAACCAATTGCGCCTTCTTCTGTTCAATAGCTCGAACGACACAGTTGGCTCCTTGCTTCATTGATACCATCCGTTTGGAGGGAGTATCTGTCTTTCCCTTAGCCTTATCTTGAGCACGCGCCTTCAAACGGGCCTTGCGAGCCGCCCGAGTCTCAGGACGATACTTATCCAGTACCCGGAATAATTGTTTGGCTAAATCAAAATGCCGATTAGTTTTTCAGTTCAATTTTAAATCTGAAGTCGTCGTTCAGCTCACCAAAACAAACTCAAACATTTTACACGTACCACGTTACATTCAATCGCGTCGCCATCCCAAGGAATGGCCGTACGCGTCACGTTTGGAACGGCAAAAATGCGTTGTTTTTAACTCGTGACCTGATTCGATCAGCTTAGCTTACCTATCCTTGCGCACTGTCATTATGCACACATAGCTCCAGACCAACCTTTGCAATAAGGGAAGGAACTGAAGCCAGTGGCACTGAAATAGTGCATTTAAAGGTCATTCTATACCTGTCTGCCGGTCCAGAGTGTGGTTGAATTGGTTAATTGGGGGTGGAATCTTGAGTCGTTGTTGCAAAACCTTTTTCTGCCTCTGGACCCGGATGTATCTCGGCCATTTGACGAAACGACTCAAATCCCGGGTGGGTTGAACATCCTGTCCGATTCCAAAATTGCGGACACGTTTCTCAAAAAGTGGATTTTGCTTCGACTTTTTCGACTCGTGCTTCTTGGCAGCAAGTGGGGGTGGGGCTGCTACCTTCTTGCCCACAATCTTCTTTTTACCCTATGATAAGAACATATCGATACAATTAAAGAGTTGGATTGGAAGTAAACTAGCATCATGCTCTACTCTAGCATGCCGAAAATAAAGTCACGACAAAAGTCAATAAAAATTACTACAAAACCAAGAAAAAACAGTAGTTCCAACCACAGGGAGGTTGGTTAGTTGAGTAAGAGTAAAGGGAAGAGTGGGGGTGGTGACTTACCTTCTTTTGAACCATTTTGAAAATTAAAGAAATTCACTAAATAAATTTCCAGCCGGACACCACACCGTCCTTCTCCAAATGAAGCAAGCAGGAAGGGAACCACGAGGCAATGCAACCGGTGTCCTACTTACTCCACACAGATGGCGTCTACGAATCTCAACTCGTGAGAAAGTTAGTTTCCAGTCTATCATTTTGAGATTTTGTCAAAAAAATGAGATTAATGATAAGCATAGTGCTGGAAAGCAATTAGTTCGTTGAATAATCTAGGAGCACATAATATAATATTTATTATGATAAGGTGGTCTAGTCTTTGACTTTTCTACAGGTATGCGTAATAATGACTTGATTAACTTTTAGAATATATAATCAAATCTAGATTGGTTCGTGATTGGGATTTTTTGGATCCGGTTGAGGAGGATCCAATTCACGTATAGCTTTCGGTTCCTTTTGAAAGTCTTGATAAGCATGTGCATACAAGGATTCCCATTCTATATCTGGATCAAATCCCCTGTAATTGTATTGGCGTAGACTAGGATATTCACGACAAATCTGGAAAAAATATATTTGGTACTATTTTTTCAGAAATTCTCGTTTTAACTGGTAAATTACAAATTAAACTTACCTCAGCATAAACGTCACATAAACTAGCAAATTCTTCAATAGTCAGTTCAAATGGCCGTCTAGTTGTTACGACCCCTGATCGTCGGAATATTTCTTGTGTAAACCAAACTCGAACCATTTCGGGAAACAAGGTTCTAAAAGGATATGAGAAAAAATATATAAAATATTCCATGTTCATCTTCCGTTCTAGGTAAGGTCATTTCATTAACAATTTAATTATATTTATTACTTACGCTACACCACGACGGCAAAACTTTTGTCGCATGCTGAAAGTTTGTCGAACAACTTTCTCCACCAAAGAAAATTCTTGGCGTATAAGGGGCTCTTTTCTAGGCACAAACTTGACTACTCCAACATCCACATCAGGCTTAGGAACAAATGCAGATCCTACAAATTAATCAATAAATTCATCATGTTAAAAAATTTATCACGAGAAGAATACTTGACAGAATCCGAGTCTGCACATTAGCTAAATTTACTAAATCATAAATAGGGGACTAACCAGGGATTGTAAACTTGTGGTGACAATAACAAAGATATTGTGCCATAATTGAAAGTCGAGATCGTCGATGTTCCTGAGACGTATCGGCTACAAGTCGTTCTGCAACTTCCAACTGAAACGTGAGGGTAAGAGGAACTCTGCCAAAGGTCCAAATGTTTCTTTTCTCCGACATTGCTGATAACCATCTTATAATTAATGGAGTAGAAATGCTAAATGGTAGATTCCCCAACACATGAATTGAAGGAATGCCACCATCCATCCAATCCGTTTTTTCTTCTTCCGGAATCATTTTGCTCATCTCAAACGACAAAACATCTCCCCAATACATCTCCAAAGTTTGAGGTGGACAAGCGTGTCGGAGGAGATTTAATGAGGACGCAAACCTCCGATCCTTCTCAATTAGAATAAGTTTCTTAGGATTTTTCATCAAAATTGACCTCGTGATTCCACCAGGACCTGGACCAACTTCAACAACGTAACCATTCTCCAAACGTCCAGCAGCTTTGACAATTTTCCCAGTTAGCTTCTCGTCCAGTAAAAAGTTTTGAGATAGTTGTTTGATTGCCTTAAGTTTGTATAACCTCACAAGATCCCTGATCGAGGGTAAGGGAGGCAACCTTGTCGACGCTTGATTGACAGAGGATGCACCTCGTTGAAGAGTTTGAGCAACTGCTTGGAGAGCCATTATTTTCAAATTAAAGTTATTGACTAAATTAATGCTTTCACTACAAACTGCAATAATAATAACTTAAGTATAATACAGATAATATTATTAAATGAATGTTACTTTCATGAGGACTAAATATAAATCACTGGCACAGCAAGTTTGTATAATTTCATAGTTTTTCAACTTTTGTTGGCTGGCTTCTCGTCAAATTCATCCAAAAACTTTTCGGATCCCACGGCCCACATGGAGTATCCAAAAATGGCAAAAACAGAGGCACCCAAAACTGCTGCAGTTGCTAAATTTGATCGACGCATTTTCTTGAGCTTAGTAACTCGTTCTGCAATTAGCAAACAAAACAAATCAATACATATCAGTCATCGTTCATTTTTCGACATCTTTCATTTTTGGAAAGATACTTAAAATTTATAAAGAACGTTTGGTGCAAAGAAAAAAATGTGGAAATAAGAAAAAGTTACGTTTTACCGGCATTTTGTTGTTGAGCCAGTCGCATGTAGTCTAGTTGGGCCTGGGAAAGGATTTTCTTATCCTTCACTAGATCCACTTTGGGCATAAAATCTCCATCCGGTTTGGGCTGAGCCATCACTACCCTGAATCTAGTCCAGTTAGTGCTTATCTTTGATAAGTAAAACCTTATCTGAAGAGTCGGGGTCGAAATCCAACTTGAAATTGAGAGGTTTGCATTTCTAGAATTTTGTACTTCTTGATTTTATTATTTGCTATCCAATGGCCGGGTTGGGTCATCTACAATTCGGGGCACTGTGTCCAAAAAATGATATGAGACTGAGAGGCATAGTGAGATTTCCAAATATCTTGGGATAAGTTCTTATCTGACTCTTGCAGACAATCAGGGAACGATTCAGAATGGAAGAACACCAAGAAGACGCGGAAATGGTGAGTGATCAGTCTCCAAATGTGGTCACTGTCTCTCAAACATCGACGGCGACATCGACATCCTCATTTGTTCCTGGTCCGACAAAAGGCAGTATTTTGGTCAACCCTCGACAGGTTTGTTGGGCTTATCTTTTTTAACTGACCAGACCACATATTCACTGTGTTCAACTAATTTTAGAGAGGGAATCCAGTACTGAAACATATACGAAGCGTCCCTTGGGAATATGAGTCTGAAATTAAAGCAGATTATGTCGTTGGTGCCACTGCCTGCGTTCTCTTTTTGAGTATTAGATACCATAATTTACATCCTGGTGAGTTCAATAATAAATTAAATTGACATGGATGAGGCTAATAACACTTTAAATTGTATTTCAGATTACATTCATGATCGATTGAAAGAGCTCAGGGGCACTTATGATCTTCGTGTTTTACTTGTTCAGGTAAATATCAAAATCAGGAACTAGAATTTTTTTAATGATGGTGGAAACGATTTTTGAATATTGTGTGAAATAGGTTGATGTTGCTGATCCATATCCGATACTAAAGACCCTCTCTCATATTGCAATGTTAGCGGATTTGACAATTTTAATGGCTCACGGTGCAGAAGAGGCTGCCAAAGTAAGTCCGAAAGAGAGTATCAAAATGCTTTGCACAAGGCAAACGATGATAAGAAAAGGACGCTCAAGTTTGAATGCATACCATCATGGCGTGGCGTCTATATTTTAAAACCATGTATTTCTATTTTCAGATTTTGGAGAATTACAAGATTTATGAAAATAAGCCACCGGAAATTATCCAGGAAAAACAGAATCCCAGTATTCTTCAGCAGGTAGTGGCATAATTTACTGATATATGAATTTCCATGATTGTTTCACTGACTGAAATTATTCCAGGTGATTGACTCCTTAACTTCCATACGATCAGTCAACAAAACGGACGCCATGACCTTACTTCGCGTTTTTGGTTCATTGGATAAATTAATCGAAGCATCACCAGAGAAGATTGCTTTGTGCCCTGGAATAGGACCTCAGAAAGCCCAAAGACTACACTCTGCACTTCATGAAAAATTTAAAAGTTAGCTTCAGTTCACAAAACATAAGTTACATTATTACATTTATGGTTTGGCTAATTTTTGGTACTAATATTTCGAAATAGTTTGAAGTATTGATAGTTTAGTGGATTGTTTTTACAGCCATTTGTAATTCTCCGCGAAGTGTCTTCAACATTTGGTATTCTTCCGAGCTCTCATCAGCTTCTAATGCTAGAATTGTTTCTGCTTCTTTCTGCAGCTTGATAAGTTGTTCCATTTTCAGCCTCTTTTTAATTTTCATGGCTTCAGATACTAGTTGACCTTCTTTTTTACCTTGTTCATTTAAAATTGATACCAAAAGTCCAAATTGTAGACAGTACAGCAGACGTCCTAGAAATATTTGAATAGAATACAATCTGAAAATCTACATTCATCGAACTAAAAAATACACCCATTACTATTTCATATAATTTGCATATACCTCTTGTGCGGTTGTACCCTGGTCGGAGCAAGTCAGCAACTGATAGCAAATGCTGCGAAATTTCCATGAGATTTTCCAAAATGCTCGACACATCAGACTTGAAGTTTTTGATTTCATAGAATCCAATCACTGACAAAATTCTTCTGCATATTTCCATTTCAGTTTGCAATACAAGAAAATGATTTTCGTGCAAAAGGGTATTTGTGACTCCTCGCACACTTTCCAATGACTCCTCCAAAGTTGTTTGGTTAATACAACCTTGTAATCTGATTTTTGCAGTTTGGATTACATCTAGCATTTTCAATTGAGAAATAACTGAATTGCAATTTTCACATTTCCATTTTAACTCCATACTAGAAGACAAGGGGTTGATGGCCACCATGTTTCCGTCCTTGCACTTGGCGCATTTGGTTGATGAGATGTATGTACAATACTCCGTGGGATCTGAACAAAGTTTGCAATTGCAATTTTGATAGAAAACAGATTCCTTGACTCGGCGTCGTAGAAATGTTCCCGTCATTTCATCTTCATATGGCATACTTATTGGTTCATCTTTTTTTATGTCTACAGTCGCCACACAGCAAATCTTGAAATTTCCATCCTGTCGCCCTATAATGGAGTAGTGAGCGTTTGGTATGCAGCTGACTCCGGGAAGGATTGCAGTTGGAAATATAACGGATGCACATCGAACGTCATCGCTGAATATTAATAACAAAATTTGAAAATTTGTTGTAGTTTAATAGAAACCAATCATTATTAGTTTATGATCATTGCTTACGAGCAGCACTGGATAAACCCTACATAGTCGCTGGTATCAAAAGAATTTCCCCTTAAAATCCCAAAAACTGTGTCAATCAGATCATCATCAACGTCCATCATGGCCTCTTCCCGAATAAACCGGATAATGCTTCGAATGTTGAACATGTTTTCGGGAACCCTTTGGCGAATCTCTTTAAATGAATCCAGCATCATTAGTCGTTTCCAAATGTTGGGTTGCCGATCTTTCAACAGTAGAATTCGAAGGACGCCAATCTCGCACAATGTTTGATAAGAATTTCCCAAGTGTCCCATTGATGACAGAATTTTATGATCTTGAAAGATTCTGCATTCGTTGTTGAGGTGAAGCGATTCCTTTTTTTAAAAAGTCAATCAATCATTTACATGCATAATTCCAGAACCGTAAATGTATGATTTAAGTTAACATAGTTTGAAATTTTACCATATCGCATTGAATACTGCACAGTGGCCATCCGCATTGAATGCATGGAACGACAGTAGTCGGATTCAGACGTTTGCAGCATCCCAAACATGTCAAGCCATTTTCTGATCGTGTGTTGGGTGTAACCAAAATAGGCAGTTCTTCCAGAATTTTCTGTCCCTGTTGTAAATCTTTGGCTGCTACCAACAATCTCGCTTGGTCCTCGTTGACCACCTTCACTGGGTAGCAATCGTTCTTGTGAATTTTCCAATGCGCTTTTTGATGATCTCTACTGCAGTAGTATGTGCTGAAACAGGATTTGCAACATGATGTAGTTGGGGCGTCACAAACTTTACAAAATTGCATTTGTTGTAGTTGCGGAGAGTCAGTTTCATTAAGGTCCGAAACTCCTTCCATTTAAAAAAAAACTTGGACAAATTATGTTATGGGAAGTATTATTTAAAACAAAAATTCTTAGTTATTTATAAATAATAATAAATGATGAAGTTGAAAAACCTAAATGGACAAATATTTGGATCGGCATAGCCATTCTCCGTCCTCTGTATAGTAAATGATAAACCCTAAACTCGATTGTTCCAACGGGGGTACCCTGCCTTCGTGCCCTCATCCAATCACTTCAGAAAATGACAAGTTTTGAAGCCAGAGAAATCAAATAACGAAATTCTTCTTCGAAAACCGAGTTATTGGGAAATCTTTGTGTGACGTAATAAATTAATCTAATAAATGGACTCTGCATGACATATAGATATGACACGCAAGATAACGATTTTCAATAATCCATAAGATGTTTTTACTATAAGTAGTAAAACGTATACGGAGAGTATGAGAGACAACAATTCAATGACTATTATTAAAAAATAACAAATTAAGGAGTTCTTACTTACAATAAAAAATTGGACATATCCTAAACATATCTATAGACATTTATTTTTTGACTGCAGCTAAAAGATGGTTGCGTTCTTTTTCTTTCTTGCGGGCTTCCTCAATATTCCGTACTCTCCAATTCGACTTTCGGAGTTTTATTGGTCTGCTCCCTACATATCGACCTATACAATATGAATAAATACGAAAATTAGTATTGAAACGCAATGATGACGACTGACGATGGTATAAACATTACAATTATAACAAATTACCATCAAGCTCCTTAATCGCTCTGACAAAATCATTTGGTTCCTTGAATGACACAAAGCCAAAGCCTTTAGTTTTATTACTCCTTTTATCACGGACAACTTTTGCTTTCTGGAAAGATGGATAACGACCAAAAACACGGGTTAAAACTTCGTCCGTGACGTCGTTCCCTAAATCTCCGCAAAATAGGCGAAATCCATCTAAAATTAAAATAAGATTATCAGCAAATGCTAATAACAGATGTTAATAATTTAAAAATCTCTTAAAAATCATACTTGGATCCCAGTCCTGCAAAGTTAAATCCTCCCAAACTTGACCCCCAGCAGAGCGAAGGGCTTTCTTGGGTTTCTTATCTTTATCATCCTTCTTTTTCTTCTTTTTTTTCTTTTTCTTGTCAGTATCCACTGCTGAAGATATCATTGAGGCTTTAGGATTTTCTAACATTTTAACAGATGGTCCAACGGATGTTGCTGATGACGTCCCAGGTAAGGCAAGGGTCGAAGCAGACGGGGCCTTGGAAATCATTCCAATGGTAGACGAGCTACTGGATCCTGGTTGCTCAGATTTATTAATTAGCTGGGGTGCGGCAGAAATAGTTTCTGGTTTACTGAAGCCTGGCGGTTTTGTGGTGGTAGCATTTGCACTATATACTTGAGGTGCTCCACTAGAATTAAGCCAACAAATATTTCAATTAATATTAGATTGCATTTTACTTTACGATCTGAGTCAGACAACTTCTGCCTGATTGACATCGTCCTTACTTACCTTATAAATACCGGCGAAGGTCTCGCCAAGCTGGGAGGAGGTGGGGGAGGAGCGTTTGGTGCCGAAGTTCCAGGTGGTAAGGGGTTGCTGTGACCTTGTTGCATGGGTCGTCGTAACTGAGCAGGAATAAATGACCTAGACATGGTTGTGGGGCCTAAGGATGAAATTTCATGCTCGAAACGATCCATTTCCGACTCAATCTTTCTCTGATGAAATTGATCCCCCATTTTGTTGAGATTAATGATAATTTGGTTTCTAAAATATAAATCAATTCATTCGTTCAAGTCAAGTGTAATTTGCAAACAAAAATTGATTTCTTAAGGAATACAATAAGTTGTGCACTAACCAAAGTGTTAATGAACTGAGTCCCAATTTATTTCGTCGTCCAAGATTTAATTTCGGTGACCAAATCCTCAGATCAGTCTTTTAATTGAAAACAATCTGAAATTTATTTTCGTGGAACAGCCGAGTGGAGAAAGTGAGAAATATTTTTGGCCGCCGCTGCGCTGCTGCATAAAATGCAGCATAAAAAAATATTTCTTTGCCCGGCCCCCTTGAACACGGAACGTCTCGCGTTGGTTGGATTGCAAAACTCCAACAATATTTTACAACAATTCCATTAATTCTAATTAATTAATTCACTGACAATTAACTAGTTTAACCACGACCAACTCTGTGCTATCAACAGCTTTAATATATAAGGGAGCCAAGTCAGCCACTCATTCTTGGATCCGAAATAATTTATTCTTGTTTGTGGGTAAGACTATTTTACTGAATATTTTATTTTATGTGAATTATTTTCTCTTTGCTCAAAATTCAATCTAATCCTGTTGTATAACATGTAATGCAGTTTTAATCAATTTAATTAAGGAAAGTTAGAGTATTCCTAATTTAATTGTGCATCCTGTTTTAATTTTTGTGTTGTCTTTAACAGGGCGAGGTCAGACCACGGTGACCAGACCACCGGAAGAAACCAGAGTTCCAAGATAAGATGACGAGTAGTTCTGTAAGCTCGGAAGCAACTTCCCCAGTCCCACCTGAACTCAAAAGTATTGACAAAAAAATTAAGAAGGACAAGAAGAAAAAGGATAAGAAAAGCAAGCATGGCAAACATGGGAAGAAGCCAAAGGATAAGGACAAGGACAGTAAAAAGTAAGAATCTTTTCAGTCAATCTTACGTGATGCATTGAAATTACTGCTAACGTCTCAACTATTGAGAAAGTTAACCAGATCAATGCTAAATCAAATGTTAGGATAACTACCATTCAAACAAAATTGTTGTTGGATGGATGTAAAACTTTCATACAAAAATTAGGTTTGATAGAGTCAAGTATTGTGTGCTTTAAAGCATTTATATAACTCAATTGGCACGAAATTTATCAGTTCTCAAGGTCGTTTTGTGTCTTTAATAATTTATTTTTGTTGTACATTTTTTAGAAAACATAAAAAAGACAAGAAGCATAAGAAAAAGTCGAAGTCTACCAACGTGGGCGAGGAAATAATTATTGGTAGCCTTGGTGGGGAAGGATCATCAAAACTGGAAGTCCCAACTAGTCCTGAAATGTCGCCATGTACCTCGCCAGCCAAAAATAGTGGATTTACTTCTCTCGTTGACGACACTTATGATGTTTCTGTTGCCCTTTTAGAAGAAGAAATGAATTTGGAGGAGTTAATGAGACAAAAGGCATTACTGCAGAAGCGTTTAGCTGTTATTGAGTCCGGACCTACAACCTCGAAAGAGGGAAAGCCTAGCAAAAGCAGAAGCTCAGCAGAAAATAATTTAAATGGAAATAGCCACAACACAGCAACTGCCCCACATAAAGGGCAACATAAAGATAAATCTGAAAAGTCTCACAGTCACAGTTCCAGCAGTAAGAAGGATGCTCTCCCGGACTTGAAGTCTGAACGCTACGATGAGAAATCAAAAACAAATTTTCCCCGTGAAGATAGGCTGGAACCATCCAGGAAGAGGACCAGAGTTGAAGATGACGAGGGACGAAGTCGCAGCAGGGAAAATGAACCACGACAGAGTTTTGGGAACAAATCCGGCAGGAATGAAAACGATAGACGGCCAAAAGAACATGAAAAACCACGAGGAAATGATAATAATATCAAAACCCAGTATGGTGGCCGAGATGCAAGTAATAAAGGGACAGACAATTCAAGCCGTGCTAGAATCAGTGGCTCTCCACGTCGAGATCGGGATCGAGAAAATTACAAGCGAGACTTCGACAGGTCAGGCAACAACAATAGGAGAGGTAATGACATAGAACGAAGGGACAGAGATAACCGTGATCGTAGGTATGATTTGGAACGGGAGCGAGGAGATCGTTTTAGAGATGACCGAGAAAGAACAATGCGGAATAATCAAAGAGATCGAGATGACCGAAATGGCCGTCGAGGCCGTGCCGGCGGGTCACCACATCGAGCGACCCGACGAGATGGAGCTGGCGATTCAATGCGTGACAAAGAGGACCATCACAAACGAGGACGCAAACAGGAAGAGTCAGATGATGAGTAAGTGAACCTTGTTTTATTTTCATTTAATTTATTTATTTTTAATTTTGTGCAACAATAAGAACAAGATCAAAGCAATTTTATGAGTTCACAAGTTTACTTGGTTGACATCTTGTTAGGTTTCAGATTATTAGTCCGGCAGGGCCTCATGTATAAACATTATACAAGTAATTAGGCAATTGTTGAATTTGTTAATAATTTTTGTGATTTTAAAGGGAGCTGGACATTCAAATGAACGAAGAAGATGAAGACGAGGATGCCATTATCCAAAAGCGAAGACTTGAACGAGAGGAGCTGATGCGGGTATTTTAGCGTCATATATTAATTTTGTTTCTCAAACACGACACTGTTCTTCCCTTATTTAGAACAGTGATTGTAAAGCATTTGAATTAATTGAATTCGATACTTGTGATCTTGGTCTTGGGTCAAGCAATTGTCGTAACCGACAACTGATCACAAATATCGTAATTTCGCTTTCTCAAAACGATGCCAGATACATAGGTTGTATGTTATGTAGCTCGCATCGTTTAAACAATACATAAATTATCGACAATTGGTTATCAAAATTTATTGTTTCAGCGCTTGGGAGCCATCACGGAGGACTCCAACTTGTCAATAGGATCGAAATCTAGCGTGAGCCCTTCTGAGAGTCGGGTTTTATCCGAGCAGAGTGAGATTACGCTCGATAGTGATAGTAAACTTTCTAACTCAGTTCTATCTAAACCGTTACAATCTCCTCAAAACAGTGTATCCAAGACCCGTAATTCAAGTAGTATTATCCAACAACGCAATTTTGGTGAAGTAGCCGCCATTGAGGAAAATAAAGATAAAGAACAGCCAACACCTACTAAGTCTCCCCAGAATCCGGAACCATCTGTCCCACGGAAAAACAAGAAACAAAGTTTTGCCGAGCAAGACATGTTCTCCGAGCACTTTGACGTAAGCATCTCTTTGTTCATTTTCGAATTCAATACTGTATCATATTTAGATAAGATAATAACACGCATTGAATTTTTTTAAAGTTCCTCATATCGTTGAGAAAATTATCAATTCGATGCTATAAAAAATTGTTAGGATAACTACCATTCAAGCAAACTTATTGATGAATGGCTGTAAAACTTTCACACAATCATCGTATTTAATAGTATTAAACACATATAAATGAAATACTTTGTTTTTTTACAGAGTCCTTCCGAAGGTGTCGAAGGTTGCGTAATGGGGCGAGACGAAAATCCAAACCTAACAGACAATTGGGATGACGCTGAAGGCTACTACCGAGTTAGAATTGGGGAACTTTTGGACGGACGTTACACAGTTTACGGATACACTGGTCAAGGCGTTTTTTCTAACGTTATCAGAGCTCGGGATGCTGCAAGGGATAGTGAGGATGTTGCTGTCAAGATTATTCGTAACAACGAAATTATGCAAAAGTCGGGATTAAAAGAGCTTGAAATATTAAAGCGCCTTAATGATGAGGATCCAGATGATAAGTAAGAAACCTACTTACCAGTCTCTATTATCCTCGTGTATACTCTACTGGGTTGAAGTTTAAATGACTTCAGTTTTTGAACATAATATAAGTATTTAAATTTCGTTTGTTTGTCGTTTTCTTGTTGATCCTTGATTGCCTAATTGCAAAATTTTTGTTTGTTTGTTTGCTGTTGTTGAGCAGTGTATCAAACAAGAATTGGCTGAGACAAGTCTGAACACGGTTAGCCTGGATTCATTAGTACAATCATAAGGTATTTTTGAACACACTCTCAATTCAACAGTTGTTGTCGAAGTAAAAAAAATTTTATTTCCCAACTTCTTTTTTTCAAAATGGCCACACCCACTGTCAGAGATCGGTTCTTGGCAGCAAGACACAAGGAGACTTTGGATGCCATCTTCAAGAAGACAAGCAAATGTGGTAAAGGGATCAAGACGGCCAACTCTGTTATCCAGAAATTCAAGCAGACGGTAAGTCGATTCAGAGTAAATGATAACTTAGCTAAAAATAATTAATGATTTCATTTCATTTGTTCAATGTTACAGGTGGACTGATGCAACCACCGTATGAAAAAATAACTGTGGAAAATTCAATGGTTAATATCGATGGACAGAACAAACAATGCAGGGTCTGCGGAAATGAATATAAGGGAAAGGCTGTTTTCACATGTTGCAGGGATCACATTATGATTAACCACATGTGTAAGTACTAATTTACCATAAAATTGCATCACAGACAACGACAACTCAAACTAAATAATTTATGTTTTTTACAGTCTTGGATTCCTACCGTTGTGAGATGTGTGACGAGTCTTTTGCCAGTGGTGGAAACTTAAGAACACACATGCAAACTACCCACATCACACCACCTCTGTCTTCCACTATTTTCACTGAAAATCCAGCGAACAAACACTTGGCTTGTGCTACATTCGATGGCTCTGAAAATTGTAAGTTTTAACTTAATAAAAATGCCATCAAATCAAAAACATAATAATAATTTTAATAACTATTCTTTTAATTTTGTTTAGGGGGAACTCTCAAAAGCCAAGTATATTGGAATGTAGTGTACAAACCAATCTTCAAGAAGGGTGAGAGAGGAGGTGGTGGGAATAATTGTTGAGACGACGACCCATCGGGACCCAGTAACTGCTTCAAGCAATCTTTGGGGAGACAATAAGCGTGCTGCAGAAGAAGAAATTGAAGCCGAGTCTATTGCAGGAGGTTGTAGCCACAAACATTTCATCATTAAAGGATGGTATTGGAAACCAGAAGAGGCCAAAGCCATAGCTGCGTTCGGAAACAATGGAAATGCTGGTACGACTCTGAAATACGCTATTCGTATAATGACGTATGCCAAAGCCCAACGTCTCCCAAAATCTGCTCTACTAAGAGTCGCAAGCTGCGAAAGTGAACTTTTTGCCATCATCCGACTTGCCCTACCATTGATGCCAACTGAAAATCAAGATTATTTCAATTCTAAGCAATGGCTTAATGATGACGCGGACGATGAGGATGACGCGGATGAGGACATGGAGTAAATTCTAAGCGTACGTTAAATATGTAATTGTTTTTTTATTTAATAAAGTACTCAGATATCAACAAATTACAATGTATTATGAATCTTTTTTTCTTTTTGTAGGTTGACACACCAACTATGAACTACTACTACAACTATTGACAAACTTTTTTTTACGATTTCTATTTATTAATATTATTTAATCTTACCTTCAGTCTGTGGTAAGGACTTTATTAATATTTCATTCGGAAATCCCCATTATAATTTTACATGTTTAATTCGCAACTTAAAGTAGAGTATACACGAGTGGTAATAGAATCGAAAAAATATGGGACTGACTCTAATTACTTTTATGAGATCTTTCATATTTGTCTATTCTGTATTCAAACAGGTATCATTGCGTAAGGCTAAAGCGGTACTTTAACCACAAACAACATTTGTGCATGGTATTTGAACCTTTATGTATGAACTTGAGAGAAGTCCTCAAAAAATATGGAAAGGATGTTGGCCTACACGTGAAAGCTGTCCGTTCCTATGCTCAACAACTCTTTCTGGCCCTCAAGCTTATGAAGAAAGCTAATATTTTGCACGCGGACATCAAGCCCGACAACATTTTGGTAAATGAAAGTCGGCTTTTACTAAAACTATGTGATTTTGGTTCTGCCAGTTACTCCCACGAAAACGAAATCACTCCATATCTCGTCAGCAGATTCTATAGAGCACCAGAAATTAGTAAGTAATTAGTATGGTCCTTATATTTGCATGTTAGAACAAACATGTCTAACTAAATTGATTACTTTGTTTGTTATTTTTAGTTTTGGGACTATCATACGATTATGCTCTGGATATGTGGTCGGTTGGTTGTACAATCTACGAACTCTACACGGGAAAAATTTTATTTCCAGGCAGTTCTAACAACCAGGTAAACTATAGATAGAACTACATGAAATTAAGATTTTCTTACTAAATGCTTTATCCAAATTGAGTAGATGATGAAGTTCTTTATGGAGCTGAAAGGAAAATTTTCAAACAGATTGATTCGTAGAAGTGCATTCAAGGATAGTCACTTTGATGGGAATTGCAATTTTTTATCACACGAAGTCGACAAAGTTACTGAACGGGTAAGCTTAATTTCAATTTTTGTGCAAAATTACTTTTCAATTAAATTCAAACTCATAATATTATGTCTGATGTGTTGTTTTCCTTAGGATAAAATTGTGACAATGACGTCTATAGCTCCGACTAGGGACCTGCTTCGAGAACTCGTGGGAAACCAAGAATTACCTTCCGATATGCATAGAAAAGTAACGCAATTGAGAGATCTCCTAGATCGGATTTTGATGCTGGACAATAGCAAACGAGCCACGACGAAGGATGCCCTTTCCCATCCATTTATAACGGAAAGAATTTAATTTATATAGAGTTTTTAGTTCCTATTTCCTTAAAGGATTTATGCTGTTTTCCGTGGAGGGTGGGTTATCCCGACTTTTAATTTTATTTACAACATACCTTTGGATATGATATGTGCATCCCTACGTTCATTTCAATTTGTAAAGTAGTTGTATAAAAAAAGTATGGAATGTAATTTTATAATAATATAACCAACTTGATAATAAATATTATTAATTACATGCAGATTATTTATTATCACAACTATTTTAGACCACGCTGTAGCATCGAAACCTCAGTAAAACTGATTTAAATTGAGAGAGTGGTTGACTTGATCGCACGGATGACATTTTAAAAACTTCGTAAGAATCACGCGATTTCAAAAATTACTATCCAGCATCAGGTGGATAAGAGATGCAGGCTTTTTAATTTAATTATTAGTTTTGCCCTCATTTATCACATTGGGCTACAATGAAATGAGTTTCTCTTTTGTTGTAAAGAGCAAAACTTTCTTCCGTGAGAATTGAGCCTTGAGCAAGTATTGTATAGTGTTTGGAACTTGGGCAAGCTATTAATA
This sequence comes from Folsomia manolachei, assembly GCA_036491905.1. Classification (NCBI taxonomy): domain Eukaryota; kingdom Metazoa; phylum Arthropoda; class Collembola; order Entomobryomorpha; family Isotomidae; genus Folsomia; species Folsomia manolachei. Next base: position 27,346 of record JAAXNX010000319.1, read on the forward strand.
TTTATTAATGGTAAAAAAATATTTGATTAACATATCCCGAGTTCTGCGTTTTGTTATATCTGCATAATATTGATTTATTATGTATTGGAATTTCAGCACTAGGAAATTGCAATTGAAAAAGGATGATAAATGAAAGCAATGATAAGGAGGAAATGGGCGCAACAATTGGCCTCAATTTTCTTGACATACCACTTGAGGTTGAGTTTGTGCACTTCTTTATTTTTTAAGTTATGCATTAAGTAAAATTTTTTTAAATTAATTACAGATTCGGGTAAAAGTATGGAAAGCACTGAGCTCGAAGGATGTTGCCAAAATGCGACTTCTAAACCGACAATTTAAGCAAGAAATTGAAGAACATGTTGATTTTCACGTTATCCTTGATCAAAGTTATCGACGATTCCGTCGCCTGTTTCAACTTGGGGTGAAATCCTGCAAAATTACGAATTTAACCCATCACTACCTCCCAAACGGACAATTATTCACCTTTCCACGCCGACTCAAGAAATTAAGGCTGGATGGAAATATTTCCAGAACCAACTTACTCAAGATATTCAATCACTGTACTGAAATCACCCAATTGTCTATCACCCATGAAACAATGGGAATACCTGAACTTTTTTACGAACAACGAATGATCAATGGTTTGGGAAGAAATCTTAGGAAATTGACACACTTGGACGTTCAACTCCTTCGGTATCCTCAAGCGGATCCCTTTCGGGCAAACCACAACGTTGATGTCGTTTTAAATCTGTCGTTCCCAGTGCTGAGAAGCTTCAAACTTTGTTACTGTTTATGTGGGAATTATGTCAAAACTCTTTCCTTTATCAAGAAGCACATCGGGACACTTCAAGAGCTGGAATTGCAAGTCGGAGATAGTGTAGATGCCAAAAGCACAGAGATGTTTCTAAGTTCTGGCCGCTTCCAAGATCGTAATGTTCGAGAATTGGTGGATATCAATTTGGTGGCTACCCTGAAATTGACCAAGTTTATCTTACGGGATGATGTTCTAAACATGAATCCTACTGTGGCCCTCTACGTCTTGGAGGTGTTGGAGAAGCTTACAACTCTGCAAATTTTTCAGTTTCACTCCCCTGGTGAAATGACGATAGAAAATATGCGAAGCATTGTTGCAAACAATGAAGGGAAGCTGCAGGAATTCCTCGTCTCTCATGTGAAGAATCCTGTGGCTCCGGATAATCACAATAATAATAACGACGCTCCTAGAATCCTCATCCCTCTGGACATGTCAATTTTCCAGAGGTGTATTCATTTGACGACTTTAGAATTGTCGTGTAACTCTTCCCACATGGAGGGCGACTTGGAGGCAACAATTATCAAGCTAACGAATTTGCACAAGATTTCCGACTCCATTCGACGAATTTGTTTCACTGGGTTTGTAGTAGACCTTCAAGAAGTTGTTGACTGGTCACAAGTTGCAGTCAATTTGGAAGAATTAGTAATCGCAGATGCAGGATCAATGAAATATTCAACTCTACTTGCTTGCCTTTTACGGAATTGCAGCAAATTAAGTTATTTGAATGTAAAACCCATAATGACAAGAGCTAGTAATGATGCCGCGTGGTGGAGAGAACTGGATGAATTATCGAAATTGTACAATCATTTTATGGGTATTACCTTCGACCCCATTGACGATCTAGATGGGTTTGAAACTAGAATTACAGAGGCCGACAGACTATGGATCACGGAGAATATCCAGTACGAGGAAATGACCTTTGTGTAATAATTATGCACAGCGTAACTAAAAAATGTTTCCGAATTTTACAAAGTATTAACAGTACAACCATATTATGACCATTGAAGCTACATTGGACTAGAAGAAACGTCAACTGTATACAAGGAAAAGAACGATACAAATTATTGTGATATTATTTATTTAATTTTTCTGTGTTATACTGTTTTTAGACTATACTTTACAATTTCTAAAATTATTAGTTTTTTTAACAACCGAAAAATAAACATGGTGCAACAAAAATGCTATCAAATCTGACTATTTGCTTTTGTCTTAATAAAACAAATAAATCAGTTTTTCATATTAAACCATTATCTGTTCGAATTTGGGAAGAATTTGGTATGTCATTCTCATTTCCATAATTCCATTTCCTCCAGTCGTCAGATAACGTGCATGGGGAAAATCCAAATCCGGACTTTATTTCTTGGAATCAGTTACGGTGGGTAATGCACATATAGCTTTTGTATGGTTTTGGGAATTGATTGAGATATTTTCTGTACTCACTGTTATGTAAATTTACACTTATAAGTTATACTTGGTTTAAGCTGAATGCAAACGGGTTTTTCTTTTCAATGGGTTTCTTCTTGTTTCTGTGAATGGCAAAATTAGTTATGGATGGCATATTATTAAGGTATATCCGAGATGCGATGCGAATGACGCGATTGAGATTTAAGAAGAACGAATAAGATCTGGTTTTGCCATTCTTGTTCAGGTGCTTTCTCAAGCTACTTCATCTGTTGGTAGTGCATGTATGTTTCCAAATAAATAGTGTACTACGAATTTCAATTCGGCCTGCCCTACCAAGAAAACCTCAGCCAATTTAAAAGGTAGTGACGAAAAATCATTCACATTGGAGAAATCAGAAATCCACTGTTTGGCCATTAAAAGTTGTAATGCATTTATAACTCAATTATCTTTATGTTACACTGCGCATTAAATCGTTCCAGTTTTTATTTTAATTTCTAAGTGCATAAGTTAAGCTCGTAAGATTTTTCGGATCAGGAAGTGAGTGCACAAATTGAAATGAAAATTTTTTTATCGACACCTTAGCTCGGATTATGTAAGTTAAATTAAAAGTTTTGAAATATATGCATCAATTTCGAATAATAAGCTAGGAGGTAGCTATTCTGCTCAGCATTTTTTTCATGACGAGAATCTTTCTAATTTCCTTTTATCCACAAGTCGAAAATTTCGACTCGAAATGCAAAGATGAGTTTTGCAGTTGTACCGATATTTTTTTGCGAATATCCGGGGACTATGTACAGATAATTAGTCGTTTTAAATCATGACTAAGAAAATATAAAACTAAAAAAAATCATGTGTATGTATTATGAATCATGCGAGTCTCAGAAAGTGATGCAGGAAGAGAGACATGAAACTGGAATACGTTTGCTGGAATGATTACTAGTTAATACGGTGATAAAGGGAAGAAAAGGGTTGAATATGTGGCGTTGTGATTTTGGACAGATTTTGCCTTGGGGTTACTTTACTGATATTTTGTATATCATCATGTTTTGTATGTTCCATCTCCATCATCAGTTATAGCCAAAGCAGCAGGTTGGTTTATAAATCTTTGAAATCACTGAATCATTTAAAAGTTGATTTATTTTGGCTGAATTTCCGCCAGGCACATTTATAAATTGTCGTAAAACTAGAGGCTTCAAAATCATTCAGTATACAATGTAACACAATTGTGGAGTGGGTCATTGGATTACAGTCGAAAGGTAATAAATTGAATCATAAATCGGTTGAGTTGTATTAGAAAGATTAATTTCTGAAAAAATCAAAGAATTTGACACATGCCACTTCATTTTGGAATACATTCCAGTGCAAAAATGCATGGTTATCATCATTGAAGTAATTTGATTTTCATTTCTCCCTCTCTTACCATTAGAACTGTTTAACACATTTATTATCTGTAAATATTGCTAATTCCAATTTCCATTCTAACGGGGAATGGCACACATTTATGGCCAAATTTCGTATTCTATATATGTTAATTGCTTTTGCTATTGCTCAAGTCGTGGTCAATGTCCATTAACATATTTTCACACATGGTTTAAAACGGTGCAAGTCAAATTAAAAATGTGTCTGGCAAGAAGAACGTTTATTTTTTTACTCGCTCGTGCAAACCGTGTTCGTCTAATTGCAAGTGTGTTTAACATTTAAATCTGCATTCATTTACTCGAATTTTCTGTACCATTTTTTACCTCAAAATATTCGGAAAAAGAATGCTTGTATAGTGAACCATAAGTAGCTGGATTTGAATTGCATTTTCCAAATAGAACTACGCGAGCGAGTTATGTGCATGAATCCAATTATACGTATTTGATTTGTTGAGGCAAATCTTTCCCGAAGGTATAAACTAGTGAGAATTTTGCATGGTTCTACCCGAACCGGAGTAGCTTTCCATATGCAATTTTAGTTTTGCTCTCCTTCATATCTTCGGATGCTTTTGGCTCTTGTCATTTATTGCATTTTCGATGTTATTTGAAAAAAATCATTTTGTAGGGTCCCACGTCAATATATACAGAATACTATTTTAAACCATGAAAAATTTTATTAACTAACTGGGTTTTTTATTTCAGATTTTACCCTCAAAATCCATATCGAATACTGTTGAAGATTGATTGCTTCTACATCTAACCATACAAGCCAAACCATGGCGTCCAGATCGCTTAGATTTCCACTGCTCTTGATTGTTTGCGCCTTATTATTTACTGGTAATTCATATTTTGTGTATTTGACATCATAACTCCTCGATAACCATCATCATAATAGTGTAGTTTATTTGGTCCTGTTTGTTTCTGATAGAATTGGAAGCTCGTTTCTGTTACAAATGCTTAGCTTTGGACTGCACCGGAGAGAATGCAGCCTGTGAAGATGTTCGGGCCTTTACCGTGAGCCATCTTCGAAATTTCTACCATATTAACAGTTACCTCCGACCTTGTCCAGAGAAAGATGACAGCGTCGAGTGGTTAACAATGATGGCGACAGACACTCCTTGCCCGGGTAGCGGATCTTCTCCAACTTGCAGTGCAGGGCGATTCCAAATCAAGTCCTATAATGGGGAAGGTATCCCTCCTCTGATTGTCCATGGCACCGTTATGGGCTGTGCAAATGAAATTTTGCTGCACTCCATCCGAAACGCCAAAACAAAGTCCCAGTGTGACATAATTATTAGAAATGGAACAGCGACAACGAATACTTATCACCGGATGACGTTGGAGCATTGTAGCGAGTCACAAACGCTATGTTTTGATCAAGACTATTGTGTGAATCCAGAGCAAAGCGTAGTCAAACCATTTGTGGACAGTGGTCGATCTTTGGCCCGTTTTGACTATGGACTGGTCATCGGAATTATTGCATTCATTGTCGTAATAATGGCAGCTATAATAGGGGCGAGTGTTTGCTCTTTTCCCGTTAATAAACCATCAAATCTTCCAAAAACAAGCGAGGACGCAGATTTAATTAGAATTGGAAGAGTTCGAAGCACGTCTTCTTCTGTAAATGGAAGGCGAGTGAATGAATCCCGGAATTTCGAAGATTCGGCGTGCGCTTAGTGCTTAGTTTTATTATTTATTACATAATAGTGTGCAGTATGTCATTAGTTAGTTTGATTGCATTTATTAATATGTAACCCAAGTCCAAGACAGATCTGAAACGTATCCATTCCATATTCGTTTATGAATCATTTGCCTAATTTAAAGATCTGAACAATTGCGCTACTTGTTACGCACGCTGTTTAAAATTTTATACAAATTAATTTATATTATGTTTAGAATAGAACTACTTTGGTTAGATCTGTAATCCACAATGTAAAATTATTGTTGAGGCTTGTGTACATTTTAATCCTTAGACAAAACTCATAAAAGTTATTTAACGCAATACTCATACTGTTTAAAACGGAGCCTATAAAATAATGCAATCAGCTAATAAGGCTAAATAAAAAAATAAGACTGAAGAGACAATTCCGACGGTAAGCCAAAAAAAAAGAATGACAATGTTACTAGAAAAACCTTGGTTGAGAGTTCCAATTAAGTAATCAATTAATATGCTGATTTTTATACCTTAACAAGCATTCACTGAACAAAAATTCAAAGACACCTCTATTTGATACTGGATATACGTATGTAAACGTGTAAATAAATATATTTCGCAAGTATTACCGAGAATTTACATGCAATATTAATTATATAATCTAACCCTGTTCAAAAATAAAACATCGAATTTTTGTAATTACAAAAGTATAATGAACTATGTTTAAGAATAAATCTAAACTATACTTAGCATATCAGGGACAGTCTGATTACGGATTATCGTTGTAAATTGAGCATCATCTTCATGCAAATCACCATGTCAAGGTAAGACGTCATTCCCAAGTAATCCGACACTTTGAGAGATTCGAGCCTCAATAAAATATTCATAGCATTACTGAGTCAGTAATACTGACTCCTTTGTTCTCCAGCTAAATGTAGGACAAGTTTTCATTCATCCAAGGATTGATTATCCTTTGGTAAAGACTGTCTATCCAGCCCCTAATGGTAATGGGCCTGATATGCATAT
>JAAXNX010000320.1:0-33643 GCA_036491905.1 Folsomia manolachei
GGAGGACCAGGAAAAGGAGGGTTTAAAGACACTGCCAGCGAGATTCACGCTCTGGACAGCGTCAGTGCCCGAAATCAAGGCGGAGTTATGAGAGCACGTTCTGAAACAGATTTAGTGAATGGTGGGGGTCAAGGGCATAGTGGTCATAATGGAGGCCCACATCCTATGGGACTCATTTCCAATAGATTCAGGAAACCAAAGAGTGAGAGTAATCTGCTAAATGGAGGTGGTGGTGGGGAGCATCTTCTTCATCCTGTTAGACCAATGTCCAAAGCGGGGTCACAGGTGAGTTGCATTTACATATACTAAAATGTTTAAATGTTGTTTACGAATTTCACCATTTTATTCCAATTCTTCAGGCTTCCCTTGTATCACGAAACTCGAGACATCAACAGCGACCCCATCAAAGTCATACCATGACCGGAAGTGCGAATCGTGGATATATGGATGATGGGGATGACGGTTCACTTTTCGAATTTCCTCATCTTCAGGTAGGAATTGTATGGTTGTGCTATTATTCAACGGCAATATTTGACTTTTTCTTTTGATTAGGTCAAGAATCTGGGTTTTGACAGCAGTGCCAAGTCCCGAATTTTGGACGGCATTTCATTTGATTTACATGGAGGAGAATCCCTGGCCGTTTTGGCGACGAATGGTGAATACGATTTTTTTTGAATTTTCATCGTTTTGTAGAGTGGGGCATTTGTTTAAAATATAATTTTTATTTTATTCAACATTTACAGCATTGGAAGCCACGACATTTCTGGATTGTTTAGCAGGACGTACTGCAGGAAGAGGGAAGGTTTACGGAGAATTTATATTAAATGGAAATCCCGTTTCTGCTGACCGTCTAGGTTCACGGGTGGGTTTCGTCAGGAAGGATTATCGTCTCCACAAATCTATCACCGTAGAGCAAACTCTGTATTTTCACTACAATCTACGAAGTAAAGATCTCTCCACGAGTTATCTGAGTACCAAGGTGGGATTGGATTAATATGCTGCAATTTTGGTTAGACATTTAATTCAAAATATTCATGTAAATTATACAGATCAGCGTCCTATTAGAAGAACTGGGACTGGGTTCTGTAAGAAAAAGTCTCGTGTCCACTTTAACATCGTCAGAAAGGCAGAGATTAGTTGTAGCTTGCCAATTAATAACAGGAGCGGAAATACTATGTCTAGACGATGCAACTGGAGGCATGGACATATTCGATACATTTTTCCTCGTCGAGTATTTACGACAATGGAGTACAGCGGATACGGGAAGAATTGTAATTATGACGATCCACCCACCTACTTATGAAATTTTTTCCATGTTCACGAAAGTCGCTCTAATGTCCACTGGCCGACTCATGTTTTATGGACATCGGAGAGAAATGTTGCCTTACTTTGCATTTATTGAGTATCCCTGTCCTGCCTTTAAAAATCCGAGTGACTACTACCTTGACTTGGTAAGAGTTATGGAAAATACGAGAAATTAAAAAACACTGAAAGGAAATTCTTAAATTGTTCTCCTTCCTGGCACAGGTTACTTTGGACAATCTTTCCTCAGAGGCCCTGCTGGAATCCAGCCAAAGAATCGAAACCCTAGCAGACTCTTACAGGAGAAAGCAGGAATTAATCAGTGACCCTGTGGGACCACCACAACCCCTTCCTCCAAGAATTAAAAATGCTGGCTTTACTGCGTCAATTTTATGCCCTGTTACTGTAAGTATATGCTTTAATTATTTATTCGTTATTAGTTTATCTTAAATTTTGTGGACTAGGTCATGGATTGGCTACAAATTTCCCTGGAACATTGTTGACTGGATGCTCATGCTATTATTGGCAACGAGTGTGAGCATAACGATCGGAGCATTGTATTGGAATATTCGACTAACTCATAACCAAGACCAGAACAATATTAATGACCGCCAAGGGCTACATTGGGTATTGATGGTTCTCCTCGTCTCTCCCGTTATCATTATGCTGTCAGCCAATGATATCAAGGATTTGGATTGTGTAACGAGAGATTTTGAAGAGAAATTGTACAGCAAAGCAGTCTACTTTATGGCTAAGGTTAGTGATTCCTTCAAATTATCTACATTTTGCTCATGTATTCTTGTTAGATAAATTATTTTGGTATTACAGAACCTCGTGGAATTGCCATACTTGTTAAGTATCTTCTTGGGCTATGTTATCCCGGCGTATGTCATGGCGGGGCTGAGCTCCCTTGATGCAGATTCTAATGAACATTTTTACGCGTTTGTCGGTAAAATTTTATAAACTATATTACAGACTTCTTCCGGTACTTTATCAGTTTCTCAATTTTTACTCCAGGTTACATGCTGCTGTATCTGTACGTCCTTCGGCTTGTGTTTCAAGGTCTCATCTACCTTTTTGGAAATGGTAACGCCGCCCTGACGGTGTTTGTCCTGCTATTTTTCACCACCTCAATGGCCGCCTCTTACACCATCCACCCCACTGATTTAGGAGAATGGGTGAGCTGGGTGAAATACTTGTCCCCAGAAAGTTGGATCTTTCAACGAATAGTTTACGATGAGTTTATTGGGGTTGAACAATTTACTTGTCCTCGCTACCCGGTGACGCATGATAGCCAAATTGTTACGCAGCTGGATTGTCGCATAAATTCTGGACCCAAGGCGTTGGACTATTTTGGTTTTTCTAGCCAAGGTCCAATCCTTATTCATTTACTTTCAGTGGCTGGAATTGGATTTGTTTTTTATTTGGTTGGATTTTTTTCATTTATTTTACAAAGACAAGGAGTTGCCCTTCCTCCGATTGAGACTCCGTAAATTAGTAATTTTATTATGTACAACATTTACAATGCAATTAGTTATTAGGCAATTATTTGCATATGATAAATCCATATTTATTTACATTTACTATTTATACGTGTGTATTTATTTATTTCTCCTCTGTGAATGTTTTTTAAAGGAATAAAACAAAGTGTTGTGCAATACAGACCCTTTCTTTAGACACCATTCCTTCAAGAATTGCAACTTTCCGACAGGGGGACTCCGTCTTTGAGAAGAGGTTAGTTCCTCTCAACTTTAGCCATACAGGATATGTATGGCTCAGTCATGTAACATTGGAGCCGACGTATTATTGACCTCCACCCACGGTGAGTGACCCACCCAATCAATTAGAGGTCACAATAAATAAACAGCTAATTTAGGAGCTCTGGCTGGAGCGAGTAGCGTGAGAGAGAGCACGCCAGGGGTCAACGCTCCCAGTAATTGGGTCAATCTTGCACGGATTTCTATCCTTTTCCCTTTCCAATTCCATCCTCGTCCAAATATTATTTTAGGAGCTGGCTGGATAATCAATAATCAATCAATCAATTAGTTCAAGAAACAATAAAGCTCCTCAAATAGTTTGACGGAATTAGTTTGCTAACTTTAAGTGCCGTTGTCCAAGGAATTCATTCGCTTCGCAGTGCACGAATGACCTCCTCCAAGTAAGAATGTCGTCCCAACCCCGACACAACAACTACCAAGGTCAGGGTAAAGGTCAACACAAAGCTAATAAAGTAATCCCTCGTCAAGTCCTCGTGGAGTTGGATCCCCACAAAATGAGTTTGGAGCCATTGAACCTCTCCGTTGGCCTTGGTCTTGGTGCTGGAGGAGGAGTGTCAGTCACGGACGGGAATTGGAATGGGGGAGGAGGAGGAATTCAGCAGCAGCAACAACAAAACTACAGGAATCTGCTTGGAAGTAATTTACAGTATCAGAGGATGAGTAATCCCGGCTCGCAGGAGTTCCTGGGTCCCATCACCCTATTCAAGGAGACGATGATGACCTTTGGGAGTGAGTTCATGACAGGTGGAGGAGGAGGTGTTTCCGTTAAACCGGCCGGAATTCGACCACCTTTCTATTTTATGGCGAATGGGAACAATAATAAGGGACTGGGTGGGCCGAAAGTGAAGGATAGCTCGAAAAACAAGAGTTATAAGAGAAGCTGGAAAAAGGCGGATCAAGGGATTGGTTCGGATTTGATGAATGATTTACCCACGGCGGATTCCTTTACGACGCTATTCGGCCAGTTTAGGAGTGAGGAGGAGCGATGTATGTAACTAATTTATGATGTTTTGTAATTATTCTGGGATGACCACTACTTGCTATTGCTATTTTAATTTGTTGATAGATTCGGAGTTAAAGGACCAGTTGAAAATTATGGTGGCAAGTGCTAAGGAGGACGCGATGAAACCAGAATTTCCACTGAGGACTTATCAAGTACTTCAAGGGGCTCAGGTGGCGGAAATATTCTACTGGTGTAAAATACTCAAAGTCACAACGGAGACGTTTTTCAGAACCCTGGAGCTTTTCGATAGGTGAGAGTCATGTAATTTGTTATCTCTCTGGATTTTGTATGTCAATGTCATTCATATGATATCGGGTTAGATTTGCTACTTCCAGATTCGTTGTACACTTCAATGACGAAATAAGGCCGACGCTGAAGGAATTGAATCCCGACGAGAAGGCAGCATGTATGAGTCGAATCGTTATTCAAAAGCCGTTGCGAATTTGCAGTTGTATAATGCTGGCTTCAAAGCTGCATTCAAATTTGGAGTATCCGGTAAGTTTTCTTTAAAATGTAATTTGGTGTTTTACGCAAATTAATAGGATGAGCGAAAGAATTTATTTGATTTTTTTATTGTGAAGGCGATAGGTCTAGAGATAATTCGGTCCGTACTAGAGAAGGAGGCACAACAATTCTCTCTCAAAGCAGTTGCAGAATCAGAAACAAGAGTTTTACGGGTCCTGAATTACAGGACTCACTGGATAACGCCGTATGATTTGACGGAACAATTAATCAGTTCGTTGGAGCTCCCGCTGGACGCTCTTCCAGAATTCTTCTCAATCGCAATGCTCTACCTGAAGTACAGTTATATGCGGCACAAAGAGCTGTATTTAAAAATTAAGGACTTGATTGCCATCCAAAAGATTCCGACGACAAAGTAATATTTCCTTTAAAACCCTACCCTACTCCGAGGTGCATATTCATTTTTATCATTTTTTCTCAAATAGATTCAAACGAACAATTGAATACAATTCTCCACTTCGTGCCGCGTCTGTCGTGGCAGCTGCTGCATTTCATACGTATTCTGAAGAATTTCAAAAGTTGTGCATTAAAAAACTATCCGTCTTGATATCGGAACCCGGCCATAGGATTGATACTATTTGTCAACTTTTATTGGACCTCGTTCGTCAAACGCATACTCGCAACAATATTCCAACTATAAATTTAGATTAACCGAATAACTATTATCAGCCCGGTTGTTGGTTTACCTCAAAGTTTTCCTTGTTATTGTATTAATATTATAATAATCTATGCTTGTATATTTCCATTTAGAACCCACCCGTTTTTAAATCCCACTTCCGTGTTAAACGTCGTAACTTTGTTTAATTTAATTTATTTAATGAAATGAGTAACATTTTAATTAGTCAAAAAATAATTGTAAATAATTATGTATGATAGATTTACTTTTGGCTGTTGGAACTTGTGGTTGTGAGTGGTCTATTCACGTATATTTCTAAATATAAAAAAAAATTGTTATAAAATCTAGTCAAATGTATGCTTCTTAGGCAGTTATATATTAATAATTAGCTTACCTGTGTAATCCACTTCGGGTGGTGAAGGCGTTGGGGTCACTCTCTCATGAATTGTGGGAAGTACCATGTCCCTTGCAATTGCTTCAGGTGTGTTTCTGGAACCGCGTGTGGACTGGGGTCTAGAAACGTTGGTTCCAGGAGCTTCGGCGTAACAATTGGAAGGGTTTCCAATTCCAAGATGCCTCGTTATCGCGGATGCTCTATACATGGATGCCAAGTGACGTCGAGAATTCTCTATGTTATCCAAACACTTATTGTTATTGTATTGATTTTAATTATTATTCTAATTTATTGTGGTTAAACTAACGTGCTTCAATTTGACGTTTCAACATTTTGCTGAGGCGTGCCCTCAATATCAGCATCGCAATCAGAAGAATGAGAACCCCACAAAGGAGAATGAATGGAATTAAGAGCAGCAGAAATCTGAAGGTTCAAATACTATGTAATTGCGATAAATTAGTTTAATTTGTATTAAAATGAAGTCATACTGATCGGTTTCAACTCCTGCGTTGTGGGAAGCCGACTGCGATCCGGACAAAGTGCCAACAGGGTACTGATTTTGATTCAAAACTTCATTCTGATTGTTGTAATCTTGCCCTTTATCGTAATCGTAGTTTGGAATCCTAGTGATGAAGTAGTTGTAATTAACTAATCTAACAATTAGAATTGTCTATAATTAATCGACTAACCTCATCGGATACCAATATCTGTAAGTGATGTACCAGAACTTGGCAGGTTCATCACTTCCCGTTGTATTGGAAAGGGTGGAATTTTCTGGATAAAAATATCTTTGAATAAGAATCCTCATTTTGAAAGTATTACACAGTGGAAATTACTAATTGAAAAAAATGACACCCAAGTCCAGACTATTTGGGGACAAGTTAGTTTTCTTGATTTTGTCCAGAAACCATTTGCGTCACAGGAAATTTGGTTATGTGGTTGGTTTTTGTGGTGTGACAACTAATTTGTTATCATAATCATGCATAACTGACTTCCTTTGTGAGTCCTTGTGCTATTCAGAGTGTGGTCATTTTTGAGACATTTTTGTGTCAGTTTTGTGGTTAATGAGTAATCTTAGTAATCTACTGTTAGATATATTATATACCCTGATTTATTACAACAACAAGGTTTGCAGGATGTACATATCTCATGAATCAATGGAAATGTACGATTTACAACAAATGTTTTGAACAAATGTTTTGAATTTCATCTGTATTAGATTACGTCATTCATTTATTTGTATTACTGAATTTTCATAAGCGGTGCAAAAACAATGATTCGCAACGTTGTTTTTAGTATACGAAACTTGATTGAGAGAATATTGTAGACTTTTTATCAAAAGCAAAAAATGAACTACATGCATAAGGAAGTACTTTCAATTTTAGAACACAAATTATGTTGATGTTGCTTTAATTGCGATTACGTAAAAAGCGTGTATTCCAGCCTGAGTTGCTCAAAGGAAATTAAAATCATTAGCGATTCCTGGAGAGTTCGTAATTTCTCACCATTATCAGTAAATTACTATGAAGCATAGCACAAAATTTGGTACTAGTTTGAAGTGACGTATGAATGATAAAGATTTTATTTTAGCAAAGTATTTCATTACTTACAATTGATGCAATACAACACTAATTAGAGTTGAAGTCGTTGATGATAAAATATTCACGCTTAAGAATCACACAATCTTGGGTTTGCAGTTTACTTCGCTTTTTCTCTCCAAACACGCAAAACCTTTACAAAATGCCGTCGAAATCTAACCTGAAAATTCCAACTTGTGCTCAAAACGTTGCTGAAGTCACCACTCCCAGAGAAATCAAATTTACAGGTAAATTTCACTATCTAAGACATATTTCGATTTTCCAGTGAAACCTTTCGACAATTTAGCCCCAATCCCATCATGGCTTCGAGGAACTTTGTGGTTTTCTGGTCCAGGAACATTTTATTTAGAGAAAGGCTCCTGCAAAAACTGGTTTGATGGATTTGCCATCACCACAAAACTCGAGATCGGATCTGAGTCTGTAAAAATTACTTCAAAACATGTGCAAACCGTGACCTACAAGAAAGCTGTCAAGGCCAAGCATCCCGTTATGGCGGGGATGATGCACCCTCCGAAAAATGATGAGAATCGAGGCTTCTTCTCAAAGTTCATTCCATTCGTAAGGTTCCACCCACTGTAGTTTCTTTGTTTAATTCACGGGACTAACTTTTAATAACCTCCTCCTTTTTACTTGTAGACGCCAAACGACATGACGGATAATTGCGTCGGTGTCATAAACAAGTTTTCCGACTCGAAACTCTACATTATCGCAGATAGTTCAACGGTTTATGAAATCAACCCTCAAAATTGTTCTACCCAGGGTCATTTCAACACCCAAAAAGTCTTTGGGCTAAACTCCATCTGTCCCGAAGTGATCAAGGATGTGCGAAATGGAGACCTGTACGTTTGCGGAAGTGCTATCAAGCCAACATTTCACAACATTTTTGTCAAGATGCCACTCTCCAACAAAGGCCGAAGACTTGAGGAAAGGTTCGTTCAGGTGGGATCAATCCCTTCGCGATGGAAATTTGGACCTTGTGGCCTCCGAAGCTCATTTGCTATTACGGAACATTACATCATCTTCGTTGAGACGCCGTACATCGTGAATTTGATGAAGGTTGTGGCCACTTTTGCAAAAAGCTATAAAATGATTGATTGGATGGATTGGGTGCCAGAGGATAAGGTTCGATTCTACCTGATGTCCAAAGCTACTGGGAAAGTGCTTAAAGTGGAGTATCTCTCCGTTCAAGCTTTTCTTGTTTTAACCATTGTCAACGCTTATGAAGAAAATGATAAGGTAGAAATAGTAAAAAACATTCAAATGACGTTCACAGAATCATAAATTGAAATTCTCCAGATAATCCTGGACTTGACCATTCACACCAGCCCAGTAATATTTGAAGGTTTCCAGTTATCTAATGTGAGATCCCTCATTAGTCCCAAAGACTACGTGCCAGGCTCCCTGGAACGCTTTATTATCCCAATAATAACCTCTGATGTGAGAAAACTACCGGAAAATGTTTCTCTCCTTCCCTCTGACGCAAAGGGGATGGCAATAAGGAAAGGGGATCGTGTTATCCTGGGTGGAGAGTTGATGAGTAAATGTCTTGGCTATGATTTGGGAGTGATTAATCCTAATTTTTACTCTTGGCCGTATTCCTTCGCCTACGGGAGCTGTGCCCTGCCTTCGACGGTGTCCAACTTGGCCGGAATTAGGCATGGGATTGCGAAATTAAATTTGAAGGATGGTCATCAATTGGTTTGGGATGCAGGTCCGTCCCACCACCCACACAAACCGGTTTTCATTCCTAATCCCGAAGGTGTGGCTGGGGACGAGGAGGATGGGGTCGTGGTAGCTGTGGTCAGCAATTTGCAGAAGAGACAAAGCGATTTTTTAGTGGTCCTTGATCCCCGGGGGATGACGGAGATAAGTCGGGTAGAATTTAAGGATTGTCCAGTTTCCTCGTATTATTCTCCGACCTGGTTCTTTGCTCAGTGATGGGAAATCATAAGATTTGGATGGCAGTAAAATGATTGTGTATACATAACATTAAAATTTAATTGGACTAATAAACTTGTTCATTTTCCAAGTACTATGGCCTTAATTGAGAGCGGATATTTGCCGGAAAACGTGTTTTATTTGTTCAACAAGTATCAAGAATTCAAACATTACATTTTTTAATCGGTGCTCTATTGTCGCTTAATCTTTGAATGCGGATTTATTGCAGGAGGACAAGTGGTCGTGACTGTCCCATTTTCCAAAGTAGGCGTCAGATAACCAAATGTCCACCAGGCATGTAATTTATGGGAGGGTGGTTTTTTAATTGTTCATTTATTTGGCTTCATTTAAATAATGTTTGTCTCAGTCAATGCCTATCTCGTCTGATTTATTATTTCATCCCAAACGTGTTGAAAGAAAGTTTAAAGAAAACAAAGTCCGTCCTAACTTACAATTACACGCAATAAAAAGACAAGACATGACAATTGACACGGGGGAAGACTGCCATTTTTTAGCAGACTGAATAAGACTACAATAAAATGAATGTTTATTACATTAAAAACCAAATCAACTTCACGAAATTATCGTAATCTTAATCTTGAGACGGATCTAGTTTATGGTAAACACGCCGAGGAAAAGAATTTGTCTCACTCTTTGTTTTGTCCGTATGCACAAATGCATTTTGAGATTGTTGCATTTCCTATTATATCATTAAGACATTGTTGGTTACATTGTAGAAGTGTGTTGGACAGAGTTGTTGAGAAGCATTTTAGGAGACTGAATTGGACATTGCATTACATGTGCTGGAAGGATTAGAGATTTTTGGGTTTCTCATCTTCTTCAACTTGGATTCGTTTTTGGTTTAGTTTTTGGTGGAGCTAAATGTCTGTCTGCCCATTTATTTCTCATGTGGCCAAAATAAAAAAGATGCAGATGAGAGGTTAACTCCTTTTTGCCTTACTTTACTCCAACCTTTCAACAGATCTTCCTACATGTGTCCATTTGAACTACGATTTTACTCAAAGTCCTCGTAATATACGGACAGAAATGGTTGTGGTAGTGGAACCAATGTTGCGATAAAAGATCCAGTTTGGAATCTTGGCTATTGTCAGTTCACTCGTGGCTGTGTTTGGTCACCTATTTTAGCAATTAACTGGCAGTGATTGTTGTGAGTGACACAAGTTATTGAACGCTTTTCCTCTCAATTAAGTAAATCGTTTAAATACGGAAACAAGTCATTAATCTTCTTTCTAAGGACTGATTTTGGGAAAGACCTAAAAATGTGATTTCATAAAAGGCAATAAAACCTTAAATACAAACACGAGTCCCTTCTCATCCTTCACGAACGGAGAAAGGATCAGAGTCAAGTCTATTTAGCGTTTTTCTCACCTTACCGACCCCGATCATGAGTTTTAAGTGTCGGTAAATAAAGTGGAGTGTGTAATGTATTCTCCAGTGTAGGTGCATAGAACTATTTATGGCTTGTTGGACGGTATTTTACAACCCGATTACTTTACTTCACCCAGGAATAAGTAAACCAAAGTAAAAAAAGCAACCCCCGACCGAGATGAGATACACAACAAGAGGATTACTGTAACAAAACAAACTCTTCTTCATCCCTGTCTTATCAACTTGTTCTGCTTTTACTTAATAATCCCGGAAATCGAACCACACCAGATTGCCAAGTCTTGCATCTCCTTAGCTTACACCTGTCAGTGGGACATTTGTCCATGATTATGTTTGTGCGTTGGGTGCCAAGCCATAATATTCGAGGTGTGTGTGACGTGAATCCTGAGAAAACTAAACCAGGATCTTAAATTCCTTCCTTTTTCGAATCAGTCACATTGCGACACAACCCGTTTGAAAAAGCAGCAGGTATCCCGTTGTCTATTATTGACACATATTTCTCAAGTGAAGTCTCTAAACCTAGAGCTAACAAAGATTGTGACGAGATTTGGGGATTTCAGTGACATTTACATTTTTAAGCGCACCAAAAACTTGAGACCAGGTGGATGTGGGGTGGGTGAGGACGTGGATAAATGTGGACTGGTGTCGTAAGGGTTCTTGGATGGTGATGATCCTTACTTCAGTTCTTACATGTAAGCTAAGGGACCAAGTCTGAATGGGATGTGACACTTGTAACCAATTGACTGACATCAGCTCAACAAGCCTCTTGTTTCACTAAGGGTCAGAATTTTATTGTCCTCTATAAAATCCTTTGGAATTACCATAAATAAAAATAGGGAGATTTTTAATAAACCTTAATTTCC
This sequence comes from Folsomia manolachei, assembly GCA_036491905.1. NCBI lineage: Eukaryota > Metazoa > Arthropoda > Collembola > Entomobryomorpha > Isotomidae > Folsomia > Folsomia manolachei. Next base: position 11,422 of record JAAXNX010000320.1, read on the forward strand.
TGAGACAGGGACCAAAGACTAAGCAGAGTGAACATATTATGTAACCCAACCCGACTGACATTAATATTGCCACCAATAAAAGTAAAAGTTAATTGGATTTGAAATTTTAAAAAGTGAATGTAATTGCAATTTGGTTTAAATATTGTGTGGTCGTCGGTGTTTTGTGTGCATAATTTACTGCTTGGATGAGATCATCAAGTCATGGTGTTCCCATAAAAAAGTGGCTTTTAACTTTTAATTAAATTAAAGTGGTCATTTTATTAGGGTAGAAATTAGCAAGATCGTGCTCATTAAGAGGGGTGCAGCCAGTGGAGGATCGGCTTCTTTGCATAATCCCTCCCACGATCAAGTCCTTTGGATGGGGAGAAAACTGCAAATTCCGTCATAAATAAAAAAAGCCGGTGACCATTTTGAGACTGGGCAGTTGACAAGTAGACAATAATATTTGAACATTAACTTGAACCAGGATGCTTCCTCTTTAAATCGTGAAAACTTCAAGATTATGACCAAGTCCGGGATTGCAATCTGTGGCATAAAGTAGGATGTCGGGAATTGCCATTTAATGACCACATCTTTTTTATGAAGTGACATTTTAATGCATAAGATGCATTCATGGAATTTCTTGGGTCTTCTTTTTGCCTGATGCGGAAGACTGTTTTTTCTACGTGCCTGGTTTGATGTACCTTTGCATTTGCATAAGACACGGATAAGCAGATTAACGACTCAAAGTGCGTAAATGTGCGGGATTTGTTTACTTTAAGGATGATGAATGGTTATGGATTTTAATAGAGTTTTAATGGCCAAACTTATGTATACAAGGAACATTTAGGATAATAACAGTGACGATTAGGAGGGTTACTTTGTGAGGGGGCTGCCTTAACTTTATTAGTTTGTGCGGTCTCAAAATATAAGCCTACACATTTCTGACAAAGTGTGAATGTGCCTGGAAAAGTAGTAAATGGCCAATAAAAGTTTTATTATAAAACGCTATCTAATTAAAACTTGAGGCAATCTGCTACACGACAAGATGCCTTGGTTAAGTTCAAGCTTGCCATTTTTGGCCCTACTCATAATTCTGGTGACCTCTACTTTTGCTCAACTTGGGAGACGCGACCTCAACCTTAACTTCAACTCCACCCCATGGCCTAATCTGCGCCCCCTTGCCTCCGGGAATCATTCTTCTCGTCCTCCAACCAAGGGATGCTTCACAAATAAGTCGGTCATTGCTTCCAAAGTATTTTCGTCTTCTATTGTCTTCGCCGCAAAGATTTTGAACCTTACCGAGACCGTGGTGAAGAGGGTGGTGGTCACAAAGGTCAAACCTGCGCCACCCACCACCCTGGCCTACTATCATTACGACTACAATCAAAGGAAGCGACGCCGAGAGATAAGCACCGTGACGAATGTGACACTGGGCGTGGGACGAGCTCTGATTAAAACGGTGTTCAAAGGGGATGAAAATCTGGAGGGGAAAGTGGTCAGTGTCACAATTGAGGGTGGAGATGGCTCCAAAGAAAGTCGAGGAATGGCTCGGTGTCTGAGGAAACTGAGGGAGGGTGATACCCGGCTGTTTTTCTATTCGGGGGTGAATCTCGTCGTGAGCGGGGGAGGATGGAGAACTTGGACTATGGTCAATCAGACGAGTGTTCCGTTACCACCGGCGTTGTCGGTGCTGGCCACGGTTAGAAATGCGGTTAAAGGTAAGTAAACTAAAATGTCTTAATTTTTGTCATGCTCATTTGCGGCTGTTAGCATCCCTCACCTGAACAAGGCAAATAAACTGATTTGTGCATAAATATTTGTGGTTTAACACGGCCCTAGCTTAACTCTGTAAGTGTGCAGTACTCTGGGTGTTGATTCTTTTTGCACTACTGAACTAAAGTGCCAGATTATGGAGATTCCTTATTTACCGAATGTCAAGAGGGACGGGATTTTGCTGATTTCCAGTCCTAAACATTACACGGATGATCTTGGTTAAAGTTAAACTTTGTAAATTGAGCTGGAACGAAAGGATTGAGTATGGTGAATGGCTAAAGATTGGATAAATCATCCCCGCAAAGTATTGGATGATCGTTATTTATGTCTGAAAACAGACCAAAAGTTTTCCAAATCCGCCCGACCAGTGTCATAACAAAAAGTCTTTAAATTCCATCCATAAAGTTTGAATATGTGGCCAAATGTTATCAAAATGGGCACGATTTTCCGATTATGGTTTAAAACTTGAAAACTTTTCATCGCTCATGAAAATTGGATGTGGCGACGAGACAAAGTGGAAAGACCGATTGAGATTCGGTAATGCACTTAGTTGAAGAGTGATAAAAGATGGAGCTTATCTTAATGAGGTGGGTGCAACAAGGGTGAAGAAGGAATGTTATCTGAAAAGAAGCTGGTTGGAAGTTGACTTCATGCATAAATGAATGTGTTAAGTTGACGCAGCTCAATTAACTCGCATTCTTCCAGGTTGAGAAAATACAAATGATTCCGAGATAACCAGGAATTATGTTTATTTACCTGAGCCATAAAAAATCCTACACAGGTAAAAGTTTTCAATAATCCGGAACTTGAGAAAGAAAAATCAAATATTTCATCAATTTTACGATTCCCGTCAGTGACTGTATTGGTATGTAACGCACATTTTTGAATTGCATGTGAACCAAATTAAGGACAGAAACCGAGATTTATACCCCAATAACAAGGCAAAGTGTCCAGAAAATGACCTGAAACCAATTGGAGTGACGTAGGAAGGAAATAAAATTTTAAATGTTCAAGTTACGCCCAAAAAGCATATTTTTGGTCGTATCGTCCCGTTAAAGAGTTTGGCATGGCGTGGGTAGGCACCCAAGAAAGTGACCGAAATCTCACAACAAAGCTCAATAAATTAACAAAACCCAAGGTGGAAAATGAGACCAGACCCCCATTCATATTTTTCATATCCAAAAACCTATAAAATCCCAAAAACTAGACATCAACACAAGTTTATTAGGTGCGTGAATCATCTCACCAACAAAATGGTGTAGATTCCTTGTTTGTAGGAAGTCCGAGACTGTGGCAGAACAGAAGGGTTGAGATTTTTAAAAGTTAGTTTATTAATGCCTCCAGTAATTAGAGGAAGTTTACCCCTTAAATGGAGTTGTAACAAATCCTACAATCTAAGTTTTGAAGGGACGATTAATGATGTGTCTATTCTGCCCAGGCACCCAAACTTAAATCTCACCCTCCAGTCATGATCATGAAATGATCCAACTTTTACTGGAAGAAGGTTTTAAGCTTAATTTCGCAGCAACCGTGAATAAAGCAATTTTATTCCAATTTGTAAAAAGGTTGCAGTACCAACTATAATGCAACTGGACACAAATCACAATTTTCACAAGTTTTTAACCGGACGAAGGAATTTGGTCGAATATTTTTTGGAAGGAAGGAAATTTTAGATGAGCCATCATTCCAAAAATGGACTCGCACTGAAAATTGACTGTTCATTTCATTATCCCTCATTTATGACTTTATGACGGCAGTAAACTCACGGGCTAAAGGTTCCTTAGTTAAGAATTCCGGCATAAAAATGCACCACATTTTTTCTACCCACATCCAATTCAATCCTACAAATGTAAATGTTTTGCTCCTGCACCTTTAACTTCTTCAATTACTAAATTCAATTACCCTTTGAAAAAAATTGATATTTTTAAACAGTAAATTAGATTCCTAATATCTTGATAAGTTAATGATAAGACTCTTCTTATTAAGTAAAAAGGAAACAAAAATATGAGAGGCAAAGGCACCCCAGTGCATGAACTATAAACTCTTACTTTATGCAAATCATCATCCAACCCAGCTCAGTCAATTCCAAGGATGAGTTGTTATCGAGGTACACATCAACCCTTAAAAGGAAGTACCTAGCTCACTTCCACCGAAAAAATAACTAAACCAAACCAAGTACCTATGCAAGTACTGTATACCTTCAAACAACACAATTAACCCACACGCATGCCGGAGAGTATTTAACAATACATTCTTAAACCTCATAAAAAAGTCAATTGTGTACCTGAACTCATCCCAGTCTCGCCAAACTAAGCCAAACAAATCAAGCTTATCATTGGAAAATAAAACAAAGTTCGAAGGATCTTGTCGTAATATTGAGATTAAAATAGAGGAGCAAAGTTGTAAATTTACTGATACACGATTAAAAGGGTGAAACGTGTTTATAATCAGCTTTATATTGGGATGGAGAGGAAAGTCAAGTTTTGTTTTAATTCTTGTAAGAGTTGAGTTTGCGTTTAGTTGAGATTTGAGATTGCCAATACGAAAAAGATAAATGAACAATTCATTGTTTGCTTGGATGGACGAGGGTTAAGTGTCATCATTCTCACAGAGATTGCAAAGTTCATTATTTTGTACAAAGTTCATTAAAAATGCAAATATTACAAGGTTTAAGTGTAAGATATATCTGCACTTATTGCCAATTTTGACGGGATCTAAGCGAGGAACTTTGAATTATTTTACAACTTTCATCTCCAAATAGTTGCACTGAAAATATTTGAATTGCTTTCGTAGTAGAAACCATTTTTCACCTGGTAGAAAAATAGAAGCAACTGGTTTCCCTATCTGAAATGCTATGATATCCACGCTTGTATGCCATGGGGTTTGAAATGAATAAATGAGCAGTCATTTGTTTACCAGGAGGGTTGCAGACAGGGAACAATTAACCTTATCCACCTCTCCACACAACAATATTTCACACTGCTCTGATTTACCACCCTTGCTATGTCTGACTCGATGAGATTCTGATTCTATTGAATTTACATTAGTTTACTCTTTTTCTTCAGAAACTCTGAAATTAAAAGAATTAACACCAGTTTGGAACACGTGAGTGAACGTGAAATGGGCCATAATATGCAAGATTTTTAGGAAATGCGTCTCAAAGTATTTACTTCTTGGACTAAAGACCAAACTGTTGAAGTCTGTGCTGATTTGGAGAACAATAAAATTAAGTTGGACAGACCCTCCTTTGCCCACAAAAGGAACTGATCTCCAGTCAGAGTTCTGGTAGTTTGAAAAAATAAATCTTGCTCACATCCAAACCAACCATCATCACAAATTCTTGGGGTTTTCATTTCCTTATTTCATGCTCTTAAAAACAAATCTGTTCCACGTCGGAGAAACTTTGTATTCAATTCACTTCATGCTGTTTGAGGCAAACTGGTCACTTTTGCCCTTAGACCACAGGATGAGTCAACGAAAATGAAATTATGCAGCCCATCATCATTACATGGCATGTTACTTGGGTATGATTTTGTGTCATTGTGTCCAAATTGTGGAGTGTATGGATCCAATAAAGTTCTCCAGCGTTTGTAATAATTGCTCTGGATTATGGTGCCAGAATAAGGGTTGTCCAGTCAGGTACTGGAATAACAGGAACGATCCTCTTTTTCCTGCAGATAATGCAAGTACCAGACTAGAATGGGCCGATTAACCTGTTGGGTGGCCTCATTATACTGTTTTTACATCACATTTAGCACGGGATTACAACCATTCCTTGATCCAATTTAAATTTAAACTATTGCTCTCTGTGTGTAAACCCTGGCTTGAGACCAAATGGAGAAATAAGAAATGAAATAATTTATTGAGCCAACTTCACTTTCGGAGCTGATTCACGATTAACATTTTCGGATACTTGCAACCCCTTAATCCTTCGGGTTGGCTGAGAAAATGTAAAGGAATTAAGAAGAGGAGGAAGATAATGGAAGGCAAGAAAATAAAATAAAGGCAGGTAGCCAAATGAACGAGTAATTTATGGTTGGATAAGAATATTTAACACAATTTATGGGATCACATTTGCATTTTATATTGAGACGCTCCCAACATAGTCTGGAAAAGTGTTTAGTTTTTGGCTTAATGCTTTTTCGGCGTAAAATTACTCCTGGCTCATTGTCACCTGCCTGCAGCTACCTTTGAACTCGGTTATTTAGACAAAGTGTGTTTTATAATCATTCCACTTTGTCATGAGCCAAAAAATTGATGAGAATGAGAGATTGGATGTGATGAAAGATGACAATTTTCGACTTCTTACGCAGAATAAGTGCAAGGGATACCGTAAGGATTTTGCCAGAGATAATAATTTTTATGGCATGTTAATGCATGGCTGTTGAAAATGCCTTCACTGCGATGACGAGTTTCCTTATTTGGCAAGTTGCAAATTGGTGCAAGTGAATTTTGATGTTGTTTACAGTCTCCTTATCATCTTGGTCTTGATGAGGAGGGATGATATCATGTGAATTTGAGTGCGGTGCGTATTTAATGGATTTAGAGGACACGCAAGAATTGAACAAGTAACTTTTTACAAGTTGGAAAAATATTCTATTTTACTACATTTGTGAGTTGTACGACTTTATGATAAATTGCAGTTTACATGCGATTTAATTTATTGTTCAATGACATAATCTCAGCAGAAACTTTTTTTCTGTTTCGGCTTGTCATCCTGTGTCCAGAGGGTTGTCGTTGTCGTTGTGGGAAATTTTGGCAAGGGCGTAAAAGTTTTGTGTCAAATTGAAATACAATTAATTATTTAGTAAAGTTCACACGGATTGTAAGAATGTATGCAAAAGGACTGGAAGACAAAATTTTAGATTTTGCTTGTCGGTTTGGGCTTGTCTCCTTTTTTTAAACTGCCAGATTTTGAATCGAAATTGCTTATATGTACGTATCAAATTTTGTCTGTATGCTGATCCTGAACGGAATTTTTTAAATCATACAAAAGCAGAGGAAAAGTTTTCTGGATAAGGAATTCATGTAGAAAAGTGCATCTTCTTAAGGAAGACGCTTACTGTGCCTGAAGCCCTTTAGTCCTTGTCCTTCCACACGGAGGTGCATGAATTCATCGTCATCTTTGACAGATCACAACTCACCTCCGAAGGCATCCATCCATCTCCAGATAAAAAATAAACATGGAACAAAAGATTCCTTGCATTTAGCTTCTTGTTTATGAAAGCTTAATGCTTAATAAATACGTCGATTCTTTCCTCTGTCAAAAAGAATTAGTTTCGTTTAGAGCCCGGTGGCAGTGCTGGATTCAGGTTCTCACTTTCATAGTCCTAATTAAAAAACGGAAATTAATGAAGAAGTTATCATTAGATGGATTAATTTACATTTCCTTGAGCTTTCCAGGTAAAAAGTTGGAGCTCATTTTTTACGATGCATATTTTCGTAGCTGACCCTTTACTCTGGAGGCCTTTTCCTAATCCCTCCCTTAAAAAATCCCTTAAAATTCCGAACCACCTTTTTCTCCCACTTTGACAGATAAAATATGTGTTTCACAGATAGCCAGGACCTTTCACTTTTTATCAAGGTATGCATTCATCCCACCCAATGCAAGAGATAACCTTTTAATAAATTCCTGGCTGCTAACCTAGCTCCAAAATTCAGGAAATATTGTAAATTCCAGGCAGAACATTTCATAAGTTAGTTTTGTGTCCAGATACACTATGAAAAAGTTATGGGAACTTTGTAACTAATAGGAAACTGTGCTTCGGAATGGGAATTCAGTCGGGTCATGAAAATCCATTAGTTGTACACAAGCTGTTCCTTGTTTTGTATGTTATGCGGATGAGGTGATTGGAAGTGAGATAATTTCCTGGAGAGGAAATGATTAGAATTGTAGAGTTCCAATTCACATCGATAAATCTACCAGAGTCCGACAGACAACTAAACTACCCACTGGTTGGTTTGTAAGGTACGGAAGTTACTTCCATTCCATATGGATGGCTGTAATATAAAATTAATACTGCTTTTCACCCCAGCAAGCCAAACTCCAATACTTTTCTTGGTCGGAGGACTTGTTTTCAAAATTTACTGACTCACAAACAAAACAAAGTGATGAATACTTGGCCTGAATTACAAGTAGTTCTTGCTCTAGAATTGTCTATAGGCTGGATTTATGCAGAGTTTAATTCCTTCTGTTCAAAGGATCTAGACTGAAAGTGATAATTTACATGCAAATTATTCCACGGCTTTTCTTGATCAATTTATTTCAGTATCATCACCTTACTCCAGCTTAAAACTAAATCTGTTTCCTTGCTAAATGGAAGATGTTCTGGTTCAGCCTTTGTTTTTTTACTGGTTCCATTTCGGCTAAGAATAAATTTTACCTTGAGGCAGGTTTAGATTGATTCTTTTCTTTGTTGTCTTATGAGAATTGATTGAAATTGACATTTATGCATGACTGGGAATGAAGATGAACGTGACCTGACCCACTGACTGGATTTTCAGATTCTATTTTATTACTGACTGAATCTATTTTGTGAGAAGGATTCGTCTCAGTCTTTATCGCTGGACAAATCGACACTTAACTTGACGGCGATATTCTCACACGAGGAAGGTTTTCCTTAAATTGTGTTCACATGCAGTCCAACAACTCCTGGAAATCATTCCTTCACGGTGTAAACTATTAATTGACTGGGACTGACTCCGTCCTCGGAATTGTCATTCTCATTGTTGTGGAGAGATCCATCTGGTCATTTTATGTTATCTTTGTACCTGTCCTCCTCCTGGTGGAATGCCCAAAAACATTTTGGTACAAGACATAAATCAGTCATCGTCCCTTATCATGACGACTTTTTTTATTATCGGTGGGCCGAGATCTGTCCCAAAATTCGACTCACTTCGTTTTCAGTAAGGACGGACGGCAGATAAATTCTTGATGACTCGCGTCTTTCCTTCATCCCACCCAGCAAAAACATTTTGAGAGAACAATTACACCGAGTAAAAGTCCATTGTTGTCGGGTGAGCTGTGTACAATGATCTGGAGACTCTCCAGGTTTCTGGAAAAGGGTCGTAGGAATACATTCAAGTCATTTTCCTTTGAATTTGGTGAGACATACGCGATTCCTTGGGATTTTATTTGTACTGGTCAAGTCAAACCAACCGCAGGGACATCTTTGTGGAATTAACTCGCCATTGTTGAGGTTTCTTGTTGTGTTGATGGTATCAGTGGCTTAGTGTGATTGCATTTCAAAATCAAGCCGACACCTTACTATTCCTACACACTGCACTGTGCCGTAGTGGCTCTGTTTAAAATTTGACCCGTTCTTACGGAACTGAAGGCATTGGAATCGGAAAATATTTGGGATTCATGAGGATGGTTAGAGTTTCCTAAGGTTCTGAGACAACATTTCCGATGCTAATTCAGTTGCATTACTGTACGGTACATAGATTACTAAAGATTTGTTTAAAAATGTTATTTGTTTTAAAAATGACCTACCCATTGTTAAGTTGTATAATTCTAAACTGGTTATCTGCCCTTCATAGTAATGTAAGTGTAAGTGGATTGAATTCCATGCTTTAAACAAGAGGCACACCCACACTCTTACATGCACTTTTTCTTCTAAACAAAACCACCCATAATGGAGGAAGAATGGAGAATCCCATACTCCATCCGACCATGTTTATTCCTAGTTCTAAGTACTTTAAGATGAAAATATTTATGTAGATCCATTTTGAGATAGGTCAACCAATAAAAACTTTAGGGTTCAGAAGCCCTTGGATCCAAAAAAGTCTGTTACCATACGCTGTAGTTTTCTCATAAATAAGGGTTGAGGAGCCCTTAGTAAATTTATAAGACGGTGAAATAAATGGAAGAAACGGGCGGTCAGGTCGGAGAATACAAAAAAACCTCACTCAGCTCCAGTCGACATTCGTTTAACATTCCAAATATGTTAATGATGACCAACAACCCACAAAAAATCCGGAGTTGGGTCAATCATCTCAAAATATTGGTCTAAACTGGACTGAACTTCTCACATTACAGATTGATCTCATAATAATAACTTGACCTAGTGCTCATACTCGTGATTTAGTAAAATATAGGAAATTAGCGTTTTCTCAACCATTCAGAAATCGTTGTGTTATGAAAAACAAGAGGATCCCATATCCGTGGCAGGCTTACACCTTTCCTCACCTTATCTTATTACCTTTTTCTGACTTCACGTGAAGCAATCATAACACAACATGAGAATTGAGCAGAAATCACTCCGGGTCAAAGTATTTGTTATGGGATTTCATATATGGAGTGTTGGTTATTGGATCCATGGAATGGAATGGATTGACTAGTTTGGTTTTAAAGTTTAACCTGTCCAATCCTTTTGGATGGATGTGGTTTCCTCATGGCGTTGCTTTTGTAAGGAAAAGTTACGGAAAAGGTTTAAAGCTACAGGTTGCTCGTCCACACCGGTCAGTCAGTGTTAACATAACAGCCCTTCATTAATGCTGCCTTTCCACAGTCTGTCAGGGAGGCTGGACATTTATTAATCTTCTCTCTCTAAGCAAACAAGAGTTTCAAGAAAGGATTATTGTGTAAGTTTCCTGCATGGGGTGAAACTCACAAACTATGAGGAAGCATAGGTGAGATTTTTAAGAAACAAGTGGTAGAAACAAGTGAGTAGTTGTAGTAAAAGGATAGTGAAAGTGTATTAATTGGCTTAATTGGAGGTTTAGTGTGTCTCAATTTCCCATTTTAGTGATAACTTCTTTTCTTGATTTTGATTTTGAAGTTTGTAACGTGATTCAAAATGAGTGGTGGTAAAGTGATAATTTTGAGTGTGGTAATATTGTTGGGAGCACTTGAGCTTGTTGAGGGGAATCTCACTTTTTCGGAAGGAGTTGTTCCGTCAAGTAGCCAAATATCAAGAACTTGGTCATTTCCTTCTTCCCCATCACCATTACGTTTCTCCAGGTCGAGGATGATTCCAAGTCTGGAAAAGAGATCATCTTGCTGGTCATCCACACTTGGTCTTATCCAGCAAAGGAGTGATGCTTCGGTTGGAGCAAATCTCGTAATCACTGGTCGCGTGGAAGGTCTCATCATGAAGAATGATGTGAGTCAAGTTAGTAGATGAGGGAACGAGTAGATCCCATTGATTTCAGTGTTTCTCATTTTACAAAATTTCCAATTCTCAAGAAACTTGGAATCAGTGAGGATCTTGATTGCTTGTTCGTTCATCATGCTTTTTGGTTGCTACTGTTTTTCTTACGTCGGTCTTGTTCTCCAGCCGCATCGAACCGAGACTGGGATGGTGGCAAGTGACGGAGACGTTGACGTTGACTCCAGTGGAATTGACACTGATGTTGATGGATTCGGCTACAAATTAAGGGAAAGCTCGTCTTCTCCATCTCCATCAACACCAAAACTCAAGTCCTTGTCCGTCACTAGTAGACGATTCGGCTATGGTTTCACCACCCTGAATCACTTCCGTCAGCAGAGTTCAACTCGGAGGGAGGAGGAATTCAGAGTGGCATCGGATTCTCTGGTCGCGATAAGAATTCGTGTCAAGAGGGTAGTTCAGGGGGACAGAGGCTTGGAAAATACGCTCATCCTGGCATGGGTGTCCTTATCAAATGAGGATTTGAACAGGTGTGGGACTCGACTAAGGTTAAGAGACACAAGGATCTTTATTCTAGGAGTTGAGTTGGATGGACGATTGATCCTTGGAGTGGCTCCTATTCCCGTAACTTTGGCCCATTTGCAGCTGGTGAATCGTCTCAGTCTCAGCTCGGCACAACCAGGTAACAATTAACTCGTTCACACTTCAGCAAATTGTCCAGAGGAAGGTGGAATCCAACAAATTAAACGGGTTTGAAAAAACAAACTTGTTAATTAATTGTCTCTCTAGCTAGAGTCTGTCATTAAGACGGGGGAGAGATTGGAGATAACATAACACGGAGATGAGATGTCAGCAGATGATAAGGTTGATAAAACGAGAGTGAAATCCAATCAGCTTGAATTTGTCAGTGGAATGAAATGTCTCTGGAGACGGATTTCTCAAAGTTTTCCGTTTTTCTATCATCATCATTCATGCTTTGCCTGATAATTCAATCCAAACGAGGAACATGTGAGTTCGGCAAGTTTTTAGTTTTGGTTGTGTCAGTGTCTTAGTCGGTTGAAAGGATGAGGAATGGAATGAGGAAGAGAGCAGCCGATGGACTGGGTGAGTGGAGTCTGGAAGTCTTTGGTCAAGGGTGGAGTCCATTTTCGGTCAGACAAAAAAGGACATTGGGCAACTGAGAGAGACTCGAAATCAAAAAGCTTGAGAGGAATTTGCATTTTAAAATGTTGGCTACAGACGATGAGCCCATTCCGGAGTTAAGACGCAGCGCAGACTGCTTGATCTTGATCTGTAGTTTGCTATACGCACTCTGCGTAGTACATGACCTTTAATGAATAGCGTAATTAAAGACTTGCACATGTGTTGGTCAGGCTGATACAGGGTTCTGGTCATTTCAAATGAACGGTCCACTAACTAAACACTAACTAAATGGCAAAAAGTTGAAAAAGAAACTTTAATCCAAACCAAACCAAAGTCTCATCCCACCCGAGGCATGTCAAGTCATGTCAATCATGTCGATGATTGAGTTTAATCACTTTCCTTTAATTGCATGGAATGGTGTTCACAGAATTACGTAACAATTTGTGGTTGTAGTCTCTTTCCAGGTGTTGTCCAGTGTGGTTTAGCGTAATTAGTTTGTCATCCAGAGTGACTCAAATGGGAGTCCAAATTATTTTATTATCGGCTTATCCATCGCCACCTTCACAAATTCATAGTGGGCATAAACCAAATTCACGTGCTAGGGTTTATTTGTAGTTTAAATGAAAGTGAAAAAGAATGCACTTCACTACAACGCCTACATGGCAAATATCCGGATTGACGTTGCTTCAATCAAAATGTGATTTTAAATCGACGGGTGCGAAAGCTCGTGGCCTGGGCATGAATTTAATGCGATAATCAAAAAACAGGTTGGACTGTAAAACTGATCTTAAGATGACACCATAACATACCACCGTCGGCAAAATGGTTCTTGGTTTCAAAATGCGTATAGTCTGCGTTGTAGACGATATCTCAGATTTGCAATGGGATGTGATGTAATACATTCAGTGGACAACAGAAGGAACAAGTTTGGCGTAATGGATTGTGTGCAGATATGTAAATACTTCCTTAGCAGGCTGGGAGTGCTATGAGTGTCGTATGAATGGGGATTGACAGTTTATTTGTGCATTTGTCACCATATTTGTCAGCTATCTTTTCTTATGCGGTGTTTGGGAGAGAAATCCTGGTGTATGCCTTTGATTCATAATGGATAAGGTTTTTACTGGGAGGAAGCTTTTGTGTTCCATTCAATGATTTTGTGAGAAAATCTTTGTAGAGTTTTGTTGGAATGAGCATTACATAATATTTCTTGAAATTAACAAAGATTGAGTAAAGTAAGTTTACATATTTCCACTGAAAACTTTAATTTGGGAAATGCGAGCAAGTTGAATTGGATCTTTTGCTAATTAAAGTTTTGCCGAACAACTTTTACAAAATATGGGAATTGTAAAATATTTCTGCGTTGGACTTTCAAAGATTTATCAGTTTTCCTTATGTCAGATTAAATTAAAATACTCCAGAAATTGAGCCAGGTTTAAGATTGGAGTAGTGTATGCATGTATAAATCAGATTAATATTTTCATCCCGAGTAAAATAAGTTTACAGTTTATGGTTTGATGTGGTTTCCTTTTTGGAAAGTTTGGAGTATTCCTTAAGTTGCAGCAGTTGATGGGGCTAAATTTTCAAGCAATAAAATTAAGATAAGAGATATCCTCGACTATGCAAAGTATTGCTGGGAAGGGGTCAAATATCTTAAACCTCTGTTTTAAAATAGTTGCAAATTCACATCCAACCCAGGAAATTTCTCCGGGTAGCTTGAGGGGTTAGGAAACCGGCCAAGATTCTAAAACTATTCCCAACTTTTGTGTCGGGTAGTGTGAATTATATGCGCATATTTCTCCCGGACAAATCCCAACTTAACTAATCCTTCCTTACTAAAACCACCACCATCCTGATATTTTGCTATATCAGAGAAAGTTGTGTATCTGGCTGTGACCCGCTGCTGCTGCTGCTTATTACTTGGTTCCTTGCTCTGAAATCTTGAGAAATTCTCGGAATGACGCAACTGTTTGACTGCATACGTGGAGGAGCGAGAAATCTTTGATTGGTTTCAACAAATCATCCATTCCATCCCTTGGTTCTCTTTGGGAGCATTGTCGAACTCGGAGTGAAATGAAAAGAGGGCAGAGAAAAGAAAAAGAAATGTGTTTTATTGCCCTGCACCCACTCCCGTCACTCTCACATTGTGTTGATAAGATCACAAGGAAGTGAATCCAAGGTTTAGAGGAGGAGAAAAAGTAAGTAGTTGGCGGAAATGATTCTACCCACATTTGTCATTTCCTAGCTCTTTCTCTTCTTTCTACCACTTTTAACCAGGATTCTTCTTTTTTATTTCCATTTATAAAATTCACATTTTATATACACCACAGCCGAGTCCTGCTTGGAGGTGGTGTGGGATGAAATACGCTCACCTGTCTGCTTTCTTCTTCTAGTGCAAAGTTTGCTCCCTTGAGGCTGACTAATAGAGTCTAATCTGGGGTTAAAGAAGTGTAGAAAATTTGTAATGTGTCTGAGAAGAGAGAGTTGATTAGATTGGTGGGTAAAAGATCGGATGTTGTAAAATGTGACTCTGATTTTATTTCGCCACAAGTAACTGAGGCTGAAGTCTGACGCCACACTGGGATGGCCACGTGTGAGTGTGTTTGAGGTGTGAAATTCACCCATTTGTATTCCGTCTCGGATGGCAGTGAATGGAGCCCATTCTTCTTGGGATCTCTATGCTGGCGAAGATCATTGCACCATGCCATGGGCACTACTGCTTTCTCCAGTCTACTATAGTGGTCATGGTGTGTTGTGCTATGAAAATAACGGTTTTTTGCCAGGCTCACCAATCCATAACATACGTGTCTTTCTCTTCCAAAGAAACATCTGCTCCACTCATCAAATCATGTCGGAAAAGAGACAATAATGCACTGGAAACATGATCATAATAACATCTCCTAAAGTCCGGCATTTATCCCAGTATTTGCTAATACGTTTCTTCCCAAGCAAACCAGAGAATTGTAATAATAACAACGTGTTGGTGGGGCAGAGATGATGTGCAAACGTGGTTAACTCTAGGATGGATAGTTGCATCCTGCTGTTGCCTCGGTTTGTTGGAGTAAAAGGTAGCCAGCAAAGCAAGGGACTTTCTCTCCAGGATGTAAGTCCGGGTAACAGATTGGGACTGAGTGGTGGCAATTGCAGAGCTTTTATTTGAAGGGAATTGAACGGATTGAGCACAAATTTCATCTCACTACGAAGGGATTAGATTACATTACTTCACTTCCCATTTACATTACAATTCCTTCCATCCATCCAACACGCACTCACAAAAACTTATGTCCTCTGCCCAACCCGGACAGAAGCTGCTCGTCTGTCCAATCCAATCCTGTCTCTACCCAACCGGAACTGGTGAGTAGAGACGGGAGCCAGGCAGGGCAGGCAGGAGAAAGTTAAATCCAAGTCAGTGCACTAGGAGACAATGGGATGGATGGAGAAAGTTGATCCATTCCGTCCTGCCCCATATTTTACTGGCTTTGTTTGTCTTCTGTCCTCAAAATATAGTTTATGACACCAAATGATGAATATTGAGCAAAAAAGGGTAGTGTAACAGAACTGGAAAGCAATTTCAATAGTTATTGTTCTCTGGTGTGCAGTGCGAGGTTTATTGTGGGTCTAGTACCTGTAGAAGCAAGCTATGTATTTATGGCAGGTAGTAGAAAAGGAAGGGAAAGCTCTGAATGAAATATATTGACTACCGGATCATGGATATGGTTCGGGTGACTGAGCACAGGAATGAGAATGGAAGCATGGCAAATGAAAAGAGGACGCGAAAGAAAATCGGGGTTCGTGATTGATTAAAAGTAACTCCAACTTGTTCCTGGGTAGAATTTCCTCACGTAATAAAGTAAAATCAACATTTTATGTGTTTCATGTTTTACGGGGTGCTTGAAAAAGTGGGATCTGCGGAGCTAATTCTTTAATTCTGAGTAATGCAAGACATTGCTGGAGAGAAAGCAGGAATAAATTGGATAATAATATGCACAGTCCAACTGAACATGAGGCACAAGTTTATTTTCCTCATAATGCGTGGAATGTATAACATAATCAAGCGTAATTGGAGTAGGGTGAGATATCGTGTTGGAGTTTGGTCGTATTTTACCTTTGGTCGGGTTGATTTCCGTCTGTTTTGCGGTAACTGCCCAAAACTTGTTTGTGTGTATCTATTTTCACGCACCATTCACGGGGAAAGTTAATGGATGGAGGTTTATAAGAAGGAAGTATAGAAAGCTCCGAATGAGCGTGGTACGGTTGGAGTGTTAGTCCTGGCTAACTAACACGTTCACGATCCAATAAAATAATTTGAAAACAAACCCAAATCCATTACCGGTCCCAGTTACTTGAAACATGCATATGTGCATAAGAGTGGAGGAAGTGGGGAACTTTGCAAAAATTCTGTCAAAGGCTTTGCCGACATCAGAAATCGGTTTGACATTTCGAACCAAATATTCATGACAGGAAAAATATTGTAAAAAATTGTTTAAATATGAAATTATTTTACACCCACTTCAATATTACGGGATGGATTGTAACATTTGTATGCAGAGGAATTGCGGTTCATAACTATCTTGTTTTATGTTTATTGGGTGTACATCATTGGACCTGGAGTACAGAGACATTTTTGTAACATATTTATTTGATCTATACTTGTATGCCGTATGTTCTGCTTGAATGAAACAACTCCAACTCATCACCAGGGCATGAATATGAATCCATAATTCTTACATAATGCTCCCCATTATTTCTCCAACTTTCTCTCCCCTCACTTATCCCACTGCAGCCAACTACCCTCACAAATTCTAATTTAACAAACAAACACAGCGGCAACAGGGGAAATTCTTGTCTCACTCCGCTTTACTCGGAATGGTCGCCCAGCGTAGGAATTAAATCTATGACCTCTGTTTCAGCCCAATTTACTAGTTTCAGTCTACACTACTGCACAATTACCACGTTATGTTATGATCTCATTTGCATATGACGTGGCAATTGGGAGATCCACGCGTCGTCTTTCTCCATGTTGAACTAAATAAGCTCCGCCAAACATGCAACCGTTTCTACTTTCACCAACGGAACTGGGCCACGTCACTTCCGGTCGTGGTGGTGCTGATAGTTGAGTTGACTTTGACGTTGCTTTGTTCACATCGATGAAGGACAGGTAACTTTATGAGCATACACGAACCCTGAACTCGACGGGCGTCCTCCGTTGTGTTCGACAGAACAGCGGTCAAGGAAAGTCAAGTAATTAAAAGTCAGACTGGAATAAGGTGGAGAACTTAATATGTAAATGGAATGGTTGGAGTCAACCAAATTATTAATTGCATCATCGGAGAAAGTGGGAGACAGCAAGGTTAAAGGAATCGATAGCAATGTTAAAAGAAAGGAATATTAATAAGCCCGGTTTGATATCATGAATCTAAAAGATGTTGAAAATTACTCGGTAATAGTTGAGCCATTCTTTATTATTTAAATTGCCACGACCTGGTTGGTTGATAAGTATTCTTGGAATTGATATAGAGAGCGATAGCCATTGTTCTGGGTTTGCGTGCCCAACCGGCCTCCTATCCATTTGGTAATGGAGTAAATATAGTCGTGGAGAAAATAGAGAGGAAGGCTTTTGTTTTAGAATTTGCCCCCTTCAATCCAAGTAATAAATGGCATGCATCATATAACATACTCGTAGCCAAGCGTAGAATTTGCTCCACTTGCACCAAATCCAATAATCCGAAATGTCCCAGTTTAGCAGGGCAGGATAAAAATTATTTTGGTTGAAAACTCACATAGTTTATGGAGAAATGTCGATTGTTTGAAATGCAAAGGGACACAACGTCTTAAAATGGTTTTCTGGTAGGCATTCCACTCCACTCTGCTCCAGTCACCTCCATTTTCTCTGTAATAATCTTAACTCTTCCTAAGTTGAGCTGAGCGTGGTTTAGTTGTGTGATTTAAGATTGGGACGCATACACGTTGTGAGAGTTAGTGTAACGGTAGGAAGGCCATATTTTATAGTGTGACCTATAATCACGCGACACGGAGCCAGCTTTCTTTTGGAGAGTTGATGATATGGCGGATAATACTTGAGAATGCGGATGTATAACTGGATAATAACGTAATACTTATCCATGGGATATGGAAATGAATACGAGTCACACCATAGCATAGGACAGTACACAATATTACCTCGTAAAAAGGGTTGACCAGTAGCAACCCAATAAATGTCAGGTTTCTCCAGCCCCTTTCTCTGTTAGAGCACTGTACCGCCCACGTTCAACTACAGGCATATTCGTAGCTACCTGTAACAGTAACTTATTTAACAAGGGCACCCACTGGCTGGTTATGACAGAACTACGATCACAATTAATTCTACCTGCAGTAAGCAAATAAAAGAAATTTAAATCATGTCATTGAGTTCGGTTGTTTCCCTATAAATGACCAGAGCTTCTAGTATGTTGAGTCGGGGGGGAAAAGTTGAGATTTCTCAGACCAAGGCAGGATAACATACCACACCGCACACCCGGATTTGTGGATGGCGTGCATGGTGTTCCTGATACAAGAGCTCCAGCCGGGTTTGCGCAAAGGAAAGTTGGAGAAAGGAAACTTTACTTGTGGATGGATGGATGGAGAGTAACCTTTGCCAAGAGAGAGAGAGTTTAGTCACACATGAGTTTTCTGGGACTCAATACTACCCTCCCGCATTCATCCATCCATTGACTAACTAACATACCTAACAACTTATACGATAGCTCTCTAGGCAGACCAGTTCCAGGTATTTGGAGAGAAATTTGAGGCTGCTTTCTCCGAAACAGTGTTTACTGTATTTGGCATCTGTTCTCAAAATTACTGGGATTGTAAACAAACGCCTCGGATGGTGGAGTTTGCTTCTGTGGTGGGTAAACCGGTGAAAGTGCATTTATTTGTTTCCTCTTTCTTCGACTTGATTTGAATCGAATCTGGCCAAGTTTTGGGTTTGAATCCGTCTTCCTTGCTCACTTGAAGTGGAAAATGCCGACTGTTGTTTGGCCAAGTTGTGTGCATGCTTGTTTGGTTGCTCGGCATGCATAAAGTGATCCGGCTGACGGAATCCTTGAAGTTTTGTGAAGATTGTTGGATTCAAAAGTAAAGTGCGGGTGAACAAATGTGAATAAATTGTAGGCAGCCACCGAGCAAACTAAAGTAACCCACCCGCTTCACATTCACCCAAAAGATTGGTTCCTTCTCTATTATATTCTGGCCAGAAACTATCTCAACTTTAAAAAGATTTCCAGTTTGGAAAAATGTCGCCGGTCCCTTAGTCCACAAATGCCGATCAAATCAAATCAAAGTACGGCTTTCTCCCAGACCTGAGTTGGTTTAGTTTCGGTCACATTTTACGGCCATTGTTCGGGTGGAGGAGTAAAAAATTGGGAATCGTCACCACTCCGGCACGGTCGTACTTTTCTTATAAAAAAGTTTCTGCACAAGACTTTCATTTCTGTGCCCGTACAAAATGATGAGGTTTGTGTTAAAGTGCAAAAAATAAGTTTAAAACGCCACGTGTTTGCGTAGAGGGAAAAAAAGAGAGTGAGGGAAAGGATAACATACAACATTGCTCGGAGACAGGGTGACAGTTACAAATCTGTGTGCTTTTGTACTTTCTCCAACACCACTTTACCATAGTGTACGTGGCTCTATTCTGTTCTGGGCAACAATACAATCCTACATAAGAGTAGGACAGAGAATGGAAAGGTGTGTGGAACTACAGCCGGTGCACAACATTTTCCAATCTCTGTTCAAATGCTTCGCAGCCACAACTCTGGGTGACAGTCTTTTCTTGAAACGACTTACTTCTTCTATGCAGGGACACCAGTGACACGTCTGGTGGTCATATATGTGTGATATTGTTGGTGGTGCAGTGTTTTGTCCTGGATAACACGGCAGGATAAAGATTATTCCGGTGGATCCTTTAAACTCGGGGAGTGATCCGTGCCGGGAAACGGAGGTGCACTTGACTTCAATCACCGTCGAGAGAGGTGAGTTCATCCCAGGACGAGTTCTGCATTCCTATGCCTGGCTCTGGTGTCAATTTACAAGTTCAATGGGGTCCATTCCCATCCACAATCCCGGAAATGAGATTTGGGTTTCATTACCATTTAGGTCTAAATTGTAAATTGTTCCCGGGAGTTTGTGCAGCGGCATACTTTCTCCTTAGTTTCCGACTAGTTTGGTATTGTTGTTTCGTTCAAGAAGAGTAGGATGGGCTAAATTTGGTTATGCTTGAGAGGCCACTGCAGCTAAATAATTCCATCACTCACATCATCCATGGGCCTTTTCTCTACGGGCTTTCTTTTCTGGGTCCGGCAACCAAAACTCAAATTGTGTCTGACCCTGGTGCACTGCATGGTGTTTTTGTTTGTACATTAATCCTCCGCAGGGATTTTGCACCATGAGACTAGCAAATAACCGCAATTATTGTGTTGGCTGAATGAAACCTAGTGAATTGTGGTTTTACATGGATTCACTCTCCTGTTTGAGAGAACTGATATAAATCGTATTACGCAACAATCTTTTAGTTTTGTTGCGTGGCTTCGACTTTATTGAAACTTTATTAAGCTTGGTTTTTGAAATCCAATCTTAATCCTCCGCAGGGATTTTGCACCATGAGACTAGCAAATAACCGCAATTATTGTGTTGGCTGAATGAAACCTAGTGAATTGTGGTTTTACATGGATTCACTCTCCTGTTTGTTTTCCACATGAATAGTGCCGCAACCCCGCTAGTTATGCAAACAGGCCTTGCCTCGCACGCTACAATTCAGGAAACATACGTGCGTCAACTTTGAAATGGAGTTAAATTCCGAGAAATTTGCGAGTTTTCATTTGTCTGACTTGGCATTGAACTACCATGATAATGAATGGGCGTTACTCTTTTGTTTTTGTGGTTGGAGCATGAAATAACATGTTTTCAAACTTGCAATAAATTTATGGGGATGCGTGTAAAGTATAAAAAACCGCAAAGCACATTACTCCCAGTTAGAGAACTGATATAAATCGTATTACGCAACAATCTTTTAGTTTTGTTGCGTGGCTTCGACTTTATTGAAACTTTATTAAGCTTGGTTTTTGAAATCCAATCCAATCCAACTTCACAACGGTTAGAAACACAATTCTATTGTAAAACGAGGAGAATCACTTAACCTAATGATTTCAACATCGATCCTATTCCACACAGGTGGGTAGAACCGATCAGTAAGGTAACATTGAATGGGTTGGATGGGGAGTAAAACTTAAATTCAATCCAAAACCGAGCCAGGGAAAGACTAAACTTTCACCGAACAAGCTGGGCTTCTCCTTCGAACATGCGAAGGCAACGCAACGATAATTACATCATGAATGTTGAACTTATTGATTCTATCCCATTACGAAACTTTGGATTAGAAACTTTGTTTAATATTCATGCGTTTACTAAACTACGGCTTCCTACGCAGACACGCACTTTCTTCACTAATAGCCTGCCAGACAAGGTATAAAATCAAAGCCAGACCCTTCACAGATGTGCCCATCATCTTATTAAGGGATCTTGGTTGTCTATTTTGTTTGTTTCCATTTCAAATTTTTGCTCAAATAGGAGACGACATTTTGACAGATTTTGATGGAAATATATTTGCTGGTGATTTTCTTACTTGTCAACCGGATTCTACTCAACTTTAAGTACGCACTGCGACTTAAATTTCTTTACTTATGCGAGATTACCTCAACAAACATAACCCGAGCTGTTTTACGGCAACTGTGTTCTACGACATGTTGTGGTGAATATGTTTGTTTGTGTTTTGTAGTTGGCAGTCAAGTCCCTCGAGAACTTTGTAGGTAATTGGGTTGTGTGACAAGTTGAGTATAAAGTCACTCCTAGCTCATAAAGAAATTCATGAGCCGCCCATCATGAGGGAAGAACGCGTAGAAAAAAACAAGTTAAGAAACAAGCATGAAATGATACACTCAACTGACACATGTTTTGCTGGCTTCGTCTTTTTTCATTTAATTGCATCAGGAAGCTTGACAGATACTTTCACTCCGAATGAATGAATGAATTCAATAGTCCATCAAAACTCAACATCACTCAGGAGAAGGAGAAAGTCTTCAATTTATTTAATACTGCAAGTATTACATGGGATCAGTTAGTTAGTCCGTCCGTCCGTCTGTCCGTCCGTCTGTCTGTCCGTCCGTAAGCACTATAACTCG
>JAAXNX010000321.1:0-33610 GCA_036491905.1 Folsomia manolachei
TTAATTGTTCAATTTCCAAACAAGAATTCGATACATCCACATTTCCACTAATTTAAGACAACATTAATTAAAATGAATCTCAGCAAATCATTCCTTTCCTTTGCTTATCTACCCCGCACCGGTGAGTTTTGCGATATTTTGTACTCAAATCCAATATCCACAAAATTCCATGTCATACAAAACCCTGATATCTACCCCATTTAGGGAGCTGAAGCATAAAAACGTTAAAAATGTAAGTAAATTGCACGCAATAAATAGACGTTTGAGTAAAGTAAGCGTAGCGGATGACCTAAATGGTGATGCTTGTTCAGATTAGATTTGAAACTTGTCTCCCTCTAAGTTTGCCTAGTACTTTGCAAAATCTTAATTCGCCATCAGTGCAATGCAACTACTGTTTATTGCAGAGTACTTGGTTGTACTAAGCGTATTTGCAACCCACTGCATTTGGCAAAGGCAAAGGAAGCTTATAAGAATGGTTCCTTGTCAAAAAAATGAAGTTTGAATGTGCACCACACAACATGACCTCTTTTGCAGCACCAGTTTTCCCCTTCATCCAAAATCCACTTACGACTTCTTTTCAATGTTTTGGTTTCGGTTTTGATTATTCGATTCACTACTTTTGTAAAGGTGGCCAAGTAAGTAAGCTCTACAAAGAAAAATGCTGTGTAATCAAACCTCAAATAACATGGCTCTCATAAGCAAAAGCAAGTACTTCTTGTTTTTGCTGTACGCCTTTTAAATACTGCTTTTACGCATTTGTAAGTTGGACATATATTTGCGATCCAATCATGGCACATGCTCTCATTTTAATTGTAGCTAGTCCTTAATTTGTATGGATGTTAATTTCAATCACTACAATTACAGGATTTTACCCTGTACTTAGTAATATACTATTGGAACCGGGTAGAAAGTGGTACAGAGCTACGGAACGGTCTGGATACTTTCTCCAGACTCTGGAGAAAGTAAAGAGTTGAATCGGGATTCGGTTTGGGATTTGAAGATCATGTTCTCCCCACAGAATTGCTCCATGAACTCAACACCGTAAAATATATTGCAATCCCGTGGCACGGGGCCAGCCTAGTGTGAACAATGATGGGTCTGGTAAATCTGGTGAAAAAGTATCGATTGCTCCATGAAATGGGTGGTAAGTCACCCACCTATTATATCGGTTCTTGTTCCTTCCGTACAGTTCTGAATCTGAGCAAATATTCGCACAGTAGCGGAACACCGAGTAAACATAACATGTTATGTTATTGCTGGAAGGTTGTAGGATGAATCAGGTACATATCACTAGGTAGATAGAAGCCTATAAGGCCTCTCTATGCCTTTACTGAGGATGTATTCAGTCCGAATTTTCGGTTCATTGGGACAAATCTCGGTATTTGAAGGGTTTACGGGGTCCAGGAATGAATTTTGGGGTGGACAGGAATCAATTGAAACGCTACATTGGACAGGTTTACATAGCTTGGGAATAAAAAGACGTAAAATATTTGGAAACATCTTATGATCAGAGAAGCTAGATCTTAATGTGGTATAATACTGTGTTAGTTGTAGTGATACTAGTTGGAAGTATAGAATCGCTGCCGTCTCAATTAAATATTGGTGAGTGGATAATTTAACCTAGTCTGCATGAATGATAAGTAATAATCCTTGATAACATTGGCGTATGTTTAGGTATCCTACTTCCCCAAGAGCAAAAGGAAGGTCACATCGAACAAGGGTATCGACTGGGGTTAAAATACCTTAACAAACTAAACCTCACCCATCCTCATCTCCCACAAAATGCTAAGCTGGTCCCAAAAACGATCTATGTTAAGGCCGGGGACTCTTTCCGAGCTTCTAAAGAGCTCTGCAAACTCCTGGGCACCGGGATTGTAGCCATACTTGGAGGTGCGAGTAATTTCGACCCATCCCTAGAGTGGAAACTATTTTGGACAAGTGCGAGGATGGATGTTCCTCTGTTTTTTGCGACGCCATCATTCTCCCAGAAGAAGGTCATTCCCGTTGGGGAAGGAGAAAATAACCAGAAACGACGAGACTCTGAATTTGCGATCAGACTTGCGCCCACGCTTCAGGTAGTGGGGTCAGTTGTTGAGAGAACTCACAAAATATTTGGGACTTCAGAATGTCGCCATATTGTACGAGGATGAGAGAGGGTTAATGCGGACTCAGGCATTGTTGAGGGAACCGAGTCCCGTGGAACATATCATTGTGAGAAAAGTGACGGCAGAGGCTTATCCATCCGTTTTGGCAGAGGTTAAAAGTCGAGAGATTCGTCATGTTATAATTGATTGCCAAATTGGGAGTTTGGGATAGTTTGCTAAGTGCGGTAAGCCAGGATTGCGAATTTCATGTCAATTGCAAATTGATAATTTGAATGTGTTTGCAGATTGAAGAGCTGCACATGACGGATTACAAGTATCACTATATTCTTACGAATCTCGTAAGTTATCATCTTTTATTCGGAATTTCACCACAATTTTCTAAGTGTAAATTCCTTCCAGGACTTGAGAACCACGGATATGACTTCTTACATTAGATCCAACGTAAATCTCACATCATTTCAGTTGATAAATCCAGAAGCAAAAAATGTTCAAGATAAGCTAGCCGAGTTGAGGATTTTAGACCATGAACTTAATGCTACGTTGGGAGATAACAAGCAAGGAAGTGTGCATGTAAGTAATTAAGATCAAATTATTTAGAGTACCTTAAAAAATTGAATACAATTAAAAATATTTTATTTTTATGATGTCAGACTGAAACTGCTCTGGCATTTGACTCCGTGATGGCACTTGGACTGGGCTTATCGGCTTTGGACACTTCTCATAGTCTCAAACCAGAGAACTTATCCTGCGAATCGGACTCTGGATGGAATGATGGATTGTCCCTTTTAAATTACATAACCGCTGTAAGCGGCACTTTATTAATACTCAACTAAGCTCCTAAAATTCCAATAAAACTTGATTTCTTTTACAGACTGAATTTAAAGGGTTGTCCGGTCATGTGTCCTTTAATGAAGGGGATCGTTCCAATTTAAAGCTGGGCATAATTCGACTAGGCGCAAATGGGTGGAGAAAAGTTGGATACTGGACCCCGGAGCGGAGGTTAAATGTCACAAGACCTAAAGCATTTTGGGATCATGGTCTCACGAATGCTACACTACTTGTGACTTGTGTTCTGGTAATTTTGATAAAAAAACACATGATAAGCTCTTAACATATGTGAAGATAAGTTAGAATACTCTGGGATTGGGTAATAATAGGAAGCTCCATACGTCCAATTACGCCAAGGAACCAACCTTACTGGGAATTTACGCTACGAAGGATTTTCTGTGGATTTGTTGAAACTAATTTCAAACATTGTTGGGTTTAATTATGTGCTTGAAGTCGTCCCCGACGGGAAATATGGGGTATTTGACACCGAAACGGGAGAATGGAATGGAGTCATTCGTCAGTTGAAGGACAAGGTCAAATATTTTTGTCGAATGTAATTTTTACCCATTCAAATACTAATCTTGGGTCCAATTTTCAGAGTTTTGATCTTGGAATTGGTGCTTTAACCATTACACATGCTCGGGAGTTGATTGTTGACTTTACCTCTCCATACATGTACGTATACAAAATGTCTTTGTAATTCAAGGATGTACATCTTTTATAATATTTTTTTTATTGCAGGCATTTCGGAATTTCAATACTTTTTCGGAAACCAGTCCGCACTCGAACCGGAGTGTTCACGTTTTTGAAACCGTTGGCTCTTGAAATTTGGCTAAGTGTCGCAGTTTCATATCTTCTCGTCAGCCTGACAATGTTCATTGTGGCAAGATTCAGTCCTTATGAATGGTCTGCAACCACTACAGCCATGGCGTATGGGGTTGGAGAGCGGAGAGTGGGTGTGGTCCGGAATCAATTCACAATTTCTAATGCCTTATGGTATCCAATAGGTATGATGGGAATTTATTTCGGAATTAAAGACAGTTTAGATCATTCATGTGTTGTACTTTTTTCAGGAACGCTAATGCAACAGGTAATAAAAGTGACAAATGCCATCCTGCAATGGCAAACTTTGCTTACTTCAACCGTGCAATTACTTATTTTTAAAATTACAACAGGGGTCAGATCTCAATCCAAAATCAACATCAACCCGAATCGTTGGTGGAATTTGGTGGTTTTTCAGCATTGTTATTGTGTCCTCTTACACGGCAAATTTGGCCGCTTTCCTAACCGGTAAGACCTCGTGAATTGTCATCATTAATAGTTTTTTACTGATCAAATTACTTTTTTGTGCTAGTCCAAAGACTTGCCAATCCGATTGAGTCTGCTCGAGATTTGGTGGAGCAAAGCGAGGTTACTTATGGTAGTTTGGAGTCTGGTACAACCATGGCGTATTTTCGGGTAAGAAAGGATTACAAGCATTCGCAATTGCAAGAACTGAGTCATTCATGCACATGATTTTGTATAGGATTCAAAAATTGAGACGTATCAAAAAATGTGGAGATTTATGGACAGTCGGAAGCCACCCGTTTTTACATCCACATATGCTGAAGGCGTTCGCCGAGTTCTTCTAGGGAATTATGCTTTCCTAATGGAATCTACCACAATCGCATACGTTATGGCGCAGAACTGCAATTTGACCCAGATTGGAGGACTCTTGAATTCGAAAGGATATGGGATTGCGTTACCAAAAGGTGTGTATTCCACAAATTAAACTGACAAGACTGTAAAAAACATCTTAATATTTTACAGGTTCGCCCTGGAAAGACAAAATATCGTTGGCCATTTTAGAGTTGCAGGTTCGAATCAGATTTATCATACTTATTTTTTGAAAATTAAAAAATTATTTCTATTTAATCACTTAAAGGAGAGATCCGTCATCCGATGGTATCAAGACAAGTGGTGGACATTTTACCGTCCTCCACCTCAGAATGATCTCTACTGCAACCGAGAATATAAAAAAGACACCACAGCCTCCGCCCTGGGCGTGGACTCGATCGGCGGAATATTTCTAGTTCTCGGGATAGGACTAGCCATTTCCGTTGTGGTCGCTCTCTTCGAATTTTGTTGGAACACAAAAAAACACGCCTCCTCCGATCAAGTTACCCTTTGCACAGAAATGACTGAAGAAGCCAAATTTGCATTCACATGTCGAGGACAGAATTTGCGGCAACGTCCCGAGTTGATAAGGCATTGTGAGATGTGTGCATTATCCGCCCAAAGATCCCGATCGGAGACACCTCTCCCTGTCCGAGGACCCACAACTCCACCATCGCCACCCCTTCCGCCACCACCCCCACCGCCGCATACGTGTCATCTTATCCAGTTTCGGGATGAATTCGACTACGAGGATGACTACAGCTTCTCCCCAGCATATGAAGAACAAGAACAATTTGGAGTTAGGAATAGATCCGCACATTCTTTGGATAGACGATAAATTACAAAAAATTTCGACAATTATAAACCATTCATGCCAAATACTTGACTTTCATGGGTTGTAGACAAATCAATAAAAACTGCACAAAGTTAAGACATCACCTCAAATTACGTACTGTGTCACATACAGTCTGTGATGCCAAAATTTATTAGCTTGCCAAAAAAACGTCTGCACAGTCAGTCAGATCCGGTTAGAGGAACCAGTACAGACACATGAATGTTGGACCTAGATTAGTCGACTTTCTCCGCTTTCTCTGTTTCTCCTCTAAAAAAGGGCTACCGAGCCAGGGAATCTTTTCGGAGCCAGAATTTCCATCTCGAGCTGGATGAGAAATTGGGAGAAAGTTTGTATGGAATTGCGCAAACGGATGAGTACACCATATTGATCCCGGAGGTTATTTTATACTCGTTCAACATGTTCAAGGATACTGACTTTCTCCACTGATAGGCATTTCATGTCAACAAATATAATATATCAAAGTCAATAGATTATTACTTACTCATCCGAAAGGAGTAAGGAAGGACGCTCAGAAAATGAATCCATACAACTTTCATCTCCTTTCGCCTAGAGACTAATAAAACGCTTGGATAGGGAATATTTCTCCCTAACCTGATTCAGTAGCGAATTACTTCCAAGAACTTTGTATATTGTCTTCCAACAGTTTATTAAACTGGTTAATTTGTTCCTGAAATAGATTTTACAGAATGTTGTACAGCACGTTACTCAAACTAATGGTTGTGATTGCTACTTTCTCTGTGCAGGCTGCACTTTCTCTACCACAAGTGTTAAATGTTGGTAAGTGAAGGTGGACCTAATTTGCTTGGTCAAAGAATTACTAATAATGAATTTTTTGGCAGGAATTGTTCTTCCCGAAGAGCAAAGGGGTGGTCCGGTGGACTTTGGGTACAAATGGTAATATTGCAAATATATTGCCAATATTCAGGAAGTCTTGTATACATAAGCCCTGATTTAAAACATAATACTTAATAAATATCTTTTTTTTATTTTATTTTAGGGCCCTAAAAGTTCTAAACCGGGATAAAATCCTTCTCCCAAACACAACCCTGGTCGGGAAGACAATGTACGTGAAAACGGGAGACTCCTTCCGAGCGTCTAAGGAGCTCTGCAAACTTCTCGGTACCGGGATCGTGGCGATTCTTGGAGGTGCGAGTAATTTCGACCCATCCCTAGAGTGGAAACTATTTTGGACATCGGCAACAATGGATGTTCCCCTATTTTTCTCGACCCCGTCATTTGCTCACTATAAACCTGCCCAACAGGGGGTTAAGGGACGTGGACCTGACCCAGAATTTGCGGTCCGTTTAGCCCCCACCCTCCAAGTTTGGGGTCAGCTACTGAGAGAACTCACAAAGTACCTGGGACTAAGAAGTGTCGCCATTTTATATGAGGATGACCGTGGGCTCATGCGGACCCAAGCACTGCTCAGGGAACCGAGTCCCGTGGAAAATATTATTGTGAGAAAAGTGACGGCAGACACGTATCGAAATGTTTTGAAGGAGGTCAAAGGTCGTGAGATAAGGCAGGTTATAGTGGATTGTAAGCTGGCGAGTTTGACGGATCTTTTAAAAGCGGTGAGATTGGACTTTTCATAATTGGTCGGAAATAAGGACTTTGATAAATTTTACTTTTTTGATGAATTACAGATTGTAGACTTGCAAATGACCGATTACAAGTATCATTACATGTTAACAAATCTTGTAAGTTGTACAAAAATTGTAAAAATTTCTGAGAAATGTGCAAGTCTGTAAAATGCGTAATTGTGTGTTAGGACCTGAGCACAGTTGACATGTCAGAATTTACTCGGAACCAAGTAAATCTGACCTCGTTCCAAATCGTGAATCAGGAAGGAAAGTTTGTAAATGAGAAGTGGATTGAACTCAAAAACTTTGGGGATGAAGAACTCAATAAAGCCATATTTGATAAGAGATCCCCTTCAGTTCATGTAAGTAATTTTATACAAGGAAACTTAACTTATATTTTTTTTATTGCTATTTATAAAAAATAATTCAGACCGAGACAGCCTTTGCATTTGACTCAGTGATGGCCCTGGGATTTGGCTTATCAACTTTGGATGCTTCACACACAATTCAACCTGCAAATTTGTCTTGTGACAGAGATGCTCCTTGGTCAGATGGGCTGAGTTTGTTGAATTATATTACATCTGTAAGGGACATCATGGTAGTATTTTGTACTATATGTCACTAAATTTTATATTTTAATTGCACATTTTAGGTCGATTTTAAAGGGCTTTCTGGCAGCGTTGCATTTAAAGAAGGGGATCGATCCTCATTAAAGATTGACATCACTCGACTTGTCCCAAACGGTTGGAAACGTGTCGGCAGTTGGACTCCGGACCAACTACTGAACATTACAAAACCCAAAGCGTTCTGGGATGCGGGTAACGTGAACGTGACCCTGGTTGTGACCTGTGTTCTGGTAAGAATAAAAAACTAATTATAATCTGAAGTGGAATTAATCAAAATTATTTCAAAATCCAGGAAAAACCCTACGTCCAACTCCGAGAAGGTGGAAATTGGACGGGAAATGAGAGATTTGAAGGATTTTCTATTGAATTGCTAAAGAAGATATCGGAGAAAGTCAATTTTAAGTATGTTCTAGAAATGGTTCCTGATGGAAAGTATGGCGTTTATGATCACGAGTCGGGGGAATGGAATGGGGTCGTACGCCAATTAATTGATAAGGTAGATAACTTCAAATCCATGTCTTCAAGAACTTTGTGCTTATCGATGTTAAATGTGATACTTTGTGTTGCAGTCAGTTGACCTTGCGATTGGAGCAATAACTATAAACCATGCTAGGGAAAGTGCGATAGATTTTACGAAGCCATTTATGTAAGTGAAAGTCATTAGTGTACCACATGAGCCAAATTATTTGCACATTCAAATTTGCATTGTGTTTTTACAGGAATTTGGGAATTTCAATTCTCTTTAAAAAGCCAAACCGTCCTGAAACAGGTAAAAAAACAGCCTGGATTAATAGTACTAATAATAGGAATTAGCAAAGCTTTATTTCAATTATCACTGTTATTATCGACTACTCGTTATGAGCACGGCGTGGGTGTAAAGGGGGAATAGTGATTTTTTTCGACAAACCGACCCGAAGACGAGGTTGAGGGTCCACACGAATGGCGGAATGAGTTGGTTTAATAGTTTGTATTGGTACAACGGGTACTTCTTGTTGAAGTTCTCCCAATACGCGGCGACGTTTACTTGGTAGAGGCAATTCTGTCATCCTTAATTGATCATTGTCTTCTACAAAATAAACACGTCACAAATTCAGAACCTTATTTAATAAAAAGTGTCCTTCGACAACGTAAATTAAATTCACCCACTTTTTAAAGCCTCCGTGTAGTGGGACAAATCTTTGTAAGCCTCCACCAGCTCCTCCTTTGACAGCGCGTTCAATTTCTCGGGGCTAATAATTTGATGAGTTTTGTCCTTGTTCATTTGAGTGGGGGACACTCCGACGCTGGTTCTTTTTGCTGAAATGAAAATTTAAAATTATCACCAATTGTGTATGACCCGGACTGGCTTTGCACTGGACTCGCTGTTGTTACCTCTTGTCCGTGTTCCGATCACAGTGGTTGAGCTGGTTATCTGATTATTGGCAATTTTATTAGGTTGATGGTTCCCATTAAAATTAGCAGGAGTTTCAGCTTCAGGTGGGGAAGCATCCTCATTCAGCTCCAGCGGTACCTCTCTCAGAAATGGTTTCAGAGTGGGTATGTCTCTCAGGGAAGCAAATATTTGTTCTTTCTCTAATGGAGAAAGGAAGTACTCGTGTTGTCTTCTATTCAGTTTCTGAAACAACAAACATGAAAAGATTATGAGCCTTCATTTCGGAGCTATTTAAGGTGAAATAGGTTCTCATCAATTTTTTCTTACGGTGAACGTGTCGCATCTTTTAAAGCAGGTACGAATAAACATTTTGTAGGAATCGACTTGGTCAAAAGTTTTAGCGTATATCAAAGTAATGCATCCATCATGGTCACGCCACATCTCCCCGGAATCATTCAGATCACTGAAATGCAATAAAAAATGACGTGCCTTATAATCTCGAATATCAATAATTACCACGGAACTCATCCAAAATTGCTTAATAGCCATAAAATTCTCGTTAGCTTACCTATCTGTACACTCGTTATTACGGGCTCTTTTTATAGAGTAATGGTGATTCCAATAAAAATGTGTTTCGCCAATATACCACCTATGTAACACATCACCAATTACTGTTTTTAAAGGGGTTGCAACAACTTTATATTGTTTATTTGGGTCTTTAAAACCCTCCAACAAAGTGGCCTCCCTTCGTGGTAATCCATGTACTTTGGTTAAATGCCTTGATAAACTCTTATATGTGTCTTGAAATTGAAGGAACATGTCGGATTTTGAACGGGACAAATAAATATGTTCTCCTTATTGTGGACCTTTTTAATGTGCGTTTCTACCAAGCTATTTTTAGCCTTATACCCGCAATACTGACATTTCGACAACGTCATTACGATCAATTATTGCACTCAGTTTGGGATATAGTAATAACACTAAAAATTTAAGATTTATTAGATGCAACCTAGTCTAGAAATTATTCAGCTCAGCTGAGTTTACGATTTATGAGTCAGATAATAAAATTCACTTTTCTCATTACAGCTCTCTTTAGTTTCCTGAATCCTTTAGCCTTAGAGATTTGGCTATCCGTTGTAGTTTCTTATGTTCTGGTGGGACTCACGATGTTTATTGTGGCCAGATTTTCTCCTAACGAATGGTCATCTACGACAGCGGCCATGAGTTATGGTCCTGGGGCTGGGGTGGGAGTTGTTCGAAATCAGTTCTCAATTTCAAATGCGTTTTGGTATCCGGTTGGTTAGTAGAAAAAATATTTTGACATACTCAAGTTTCATGAACTGTTAAAAAATATATGTTTTGTTAAATTTACGCAGGTACTCTAATGCAGCAAGGTTCGGATCTAAATCCGAAAACGGCTTCGACCCGAATTGTTGGTGGAATTTGGTGGTACGGTAAATATTTTCTACTTTCCATTATTACGGTATTTTATGAACAATTATCAACTTCGTTACGTATTGTTTCCAGGTTTTTCAGTATAATAATTGTCTCCTCATACACTGCAAATTTGGCCGCTTTCCTCACCGTCGAGAGAATGACGACGCCAATCGAATCCGCCGAAGGCTTAGCGGAACAATCGGAAATTGTTTATGGAAGTCTGGAATCCGGATCAACCATGACATTTTTTAGAGATTCGAAGATTGAAACGTATCAAAAAATGTGGCGTTTCATGGAAAGCAAGAAGCCATCCGTGTTTACATCCTCTTATCCTGAGGGGATAAGAAGAGTACTGGAAGGAAATTATGCCTTCCTTATGGAATCCACTACAATTGAGTACGTTGTGAAGACGAACTGCAATCTGACACAGATCGGGGGATTGTTGGACTCCAAAGATTTTGGGATTGCTCTTCCAATTGGTAAGTAATTCCTTGATAGTCATTCATATTCCGAAATTTACTTGAACTTGGCCATTTTCAGGATCCCCGTGGCGAGACAAGATATCTTTGGCCATATTAGAAATGCAGGAACTAGGAGTTATCCAACAAGAGAGAAATAAGTGGTGGGGATCCTCAATCCCAGAAGACCCAGATTCCGAATATTATTGTAATGTCGACTACAAAAAACAGGACACGAAAGCATCCGCGTTAGGAGTGGACAATATTGGTGAGACTAGAAGAATTTGCAAATATGCAAAATGCTAACTTTATTTTTTGCAGGTGGAATCTTCGTAGTTTTGCTAGTCGGCCTGGTTCTCGCCGTGATTGTAGCGATACTAGAATTTTGCTGGCATGCAAAAATGAATGCTTCCTCGGAACATGTGCAAGTGTGCTCGGCAATGGCAGAGGAAGCCAGATTTGCATTCCATTGCCGCGGTCCAAGGCGCCGCCCGGCGTTAGTAACACAGTGTGGTAGGTGTAAAACTGGGGCGGCTAAACCCGTTCAGCCCACGGCTTATCATGACTATCACACTTATCCTCAACCAACACCACCATCATCGGAGACATTATCCAAATGTCAATGGACTTCAGCAGCAGCAGATGCAACAGTTGCAGTGATTCTTTGCTAATTTATAGAATTTTGTTCAAGTGTTACAAACAATATTATGTATACGCAGCCAAACTTTCAATACCTCAATAAAAACTATCTCAAAATAATTTCATCTCATGAAAAATATTACCAGTTGTACGGATTCTCGATCCTGCATATGTGAGCAACAGGACGAAAAATGTCTACTGATAAACACTTAATTACGTCTTTTCACCATCTGCATTCTTTATATTTTTGGAATTTCCAGGCTCAAAGTGAGATTCTCAGTGAAAAGTACTTTTAGCCAGAGAGTGAAAGCAAATCGGCCAAACAATGGCGAGTCTTCCACGAAATGAAGTGTTATTGATGACATTCCTGACAAAATTCGGAGATCTGTATTGTCCTCATGTCTCCGTGATGATTCTTGAGCATCTCGCTTACTTTTTTTCACCCAAAATTTTGTCCAATTCCAACAAAATCCCATTTTACTTTCATCTCCCAGCAAGTACAACCACATTCCCATTATCGGCTCAACTTTTTTTGTCAACATTTACATGACGTGGCTTCCGCTCCAGCCCAGCCAAATTCAGCCTATTCCTACTCCAGGTTTGTAAAAGATCCACCACCCACCTAACATGATTCCTTTGGATGTTCCAACACTTTGAGCAAAATGCCAAGTTATAAACGGCATATTTGAGTCTAGGGAATACAAATTCCCAAAAAGCATATTACACGGAGAAAGTTAGAACCCGAGATATTGATCCGTCAAGGAATGTTCAATGAATTCATGCGCTGAATGTTTAGTGCGAGCCTTTTCCAGAGGAGAAAGTAGAATAAGGATTCTTCCTCTGGAGAAAGTGCAGATAGTCCAAATACGTAGGACGGACGAGATAGGTACATAATATATGTAGCTGCAACGTGAGTCAGAAGAACTGACTCATTCAGAGGATAACTAGTATTCAAAAAAATTATTGGCACAGCTCAACTCTTGGGCAGTGACTTTCTCCTAAGGAAAAGGCTGGGATTAAGTATTTCTTGTGACAAAAACTACTATACAAAATATTTCGAAATTTGGACAAAATTTCACAAAATTTGCACAAAATGGCTCGAATCTGGACTTTGTATATTGTCCTTGTCTTCGTTGTCGGGGTGGTGAGTGCTTTTACGGTGGTGAAGGATTTGGAGGACGAATTTGAAGCGGAAATCCGAGACAAGAGAGATGTCCTCAAAGGGAGGAACGGTCGGGATTTGATACGATCAAAGAGATACATTGGACGAGTTCCTGTGGCTTATATGAAAAAGGGCAATACTCATCCCAGTTATGGAGATGATGAACTAAGTGCTGGGTAAGCTGGAATATTTGCTTTGATTTAATTTGATTGAAAAATGAGCTATGAAGAGTTTCCTTTGATAAAGTTGGGGATTATATAAAACGCAGATAGCAAAAAAAGTAATTTTGATCTTGTACATCAACTATCTTCCGGAGATAAGCTCCGGAAGCTTTTATCCGTATATTATAAAATTTTTCAAGCATTTAATCTCATCTCATTACTAGTCCCACGTCATAATAAATTTAATGAAATAACAAAGTGCACTCTATTCACTCACCAAGTCGTGCATCTGTAAGACAAAGTTTAAACAAAAGTTGGAAAAATATCCTAAGGCGCTTTCCTTTTCCATTATGAAAATGTTATCTCAATCACCCACTCATCCTGAATATCTAATTAATTTTCTTCCTTGTTTAGCCAACCAGTCTCCCATTTCCGTGAGTATAACCCCAACGCGGCGACGACTCCGCACCGAGGAAATATTGGTGATCTGGACACCCGGAACTTGAGCGATGATGAAATTCAGACCCTTCTTCTTATGCTGGATGGCTATGACCTTAATAAAAAGGGTGGAGGCGGAGGTCATGTCAGAATGAACCGTCAAGACACCCAACAAAACTACTCCCCCATGAACTTGGATCGACTTGCACAAATTTATAACATTGGGAAACGTGAGACGGGTAAAGAATCTTGTAAAAGATGACGACTTCTGCCTCTGGGGACTAATTATTATTTTTATAATGCTTTTATTCCCTAGATCAAGACAGGATTGAATTTCTTGGGGATAATGCCCGATCCAAGCGAACGGGTGCGAGGCATTTGAGGGTAAGTGTGATGAATCTTTGGAGAAAGTTGGGTACTTGAAAATTTTAGACTAGGATTTGCACGTTTGGATTGGGAGTCGAAATTTCCGATAAAACCATAAATAACGAGACATTTGCAAACGGCATCAATTATTATTTTCATACATTAATCCGGGTTTTATGACTTTCCTTCATATTTATAAAGGAAGCGGATCCTGCTGCATTGTCAAGTTTGGACCGAGTATTCTCCGACGATAACACCACCCCTGCTCGTAACATGCTAGGCAAAGCCAAAACCAAAAAAGATATTGATTGGTCCAACTATTTGGGGATTGATAAAAGGAATTCGAAACCTGGTCCAATTAAGGATGCAGTCACAGTAAAATCCAACCCCGGCCCAAAGGTCACGGAGGCAATTGCCCAAAATAATAAATTGGTCTCGATCCCCCTGACATCCACCAAGGGAGTGAAGGAGGACAAACAAAAGGAACAAGAACGCAAGGAAAATGAGACCGTGAACAAGGACGAGGATCGACAATGGGTGCTGGACGAGTTTTACAAAAACTTTGCAATGATGACCAATGTTAAGAGGAAGAGAGAAAGCCCGTAAGTTCAAATACATTTGGAATGATAATCATTACCTATCTATGAATATAAGACTTCTTATTAAGAAGGCTTCGTATTATACGCAAAAAGAACTACAAATGCCAGTCATATCTTATACTACGACGTAAATGTGAAGGAACAAAAAACATTCCTCCTATAATTTGCATATGAATTGCATAAATATTCGTCCATAAACAAAACATTCCTGTACTATCTCCTAATCAGAAACATTCATTTATGAGATGTTATCATAACATTGTTGACTAGGATTATTTGCCAAGTTATTATCACGCAGTACAGGCATTCCTACCTATTTTTGTATGTTAATCGATACCTATGTTCTTACTGATTAGATCTGCCCCTTCTAATGATGACCAACAATTGCAAGCATTGGAAAAGCAAATGACCCAGGTGGGGGATAAAATCATATGGGACGCCCTTAAGTACACGGGATCTCATCGCGATCAAGAACTATCACCCCAGGAGTTAGAAAAGGTGAAAGCAAGCATAGTCGACAAGTTGGCAACGGCTTACAGGTAAGTTATCTGTTATTTTGTCATTCATATTTCATGCATTAATTCATTTTGTTCTATAGCTTGGAGAAAGTTCGGAAGGCCGTAGATGAACTCCGACAAAAGATTTCGGCATTTGATAACATCCCACAGGCCTAAGAAGACGATATTCGGGTTAAAATGAAGCAAGCAAAAGTTCTACCAACCACGCAAGGAATATAATAATACGCGTTAATAACTCAAAGAACAAAAGTAATGTTGATGAAAAAAATGTAAAAGAATCGTGATTACTTCAGAGGGTGCTTTATCGGTACGTAGTGGTTGTAGAAGTAGTATGGAAATCTAGATAAATACTTTATGAAAAATGAGATGGTGAAATTGAAATTCTAGTAATTTAAAAATGTTCATAAAAGTAAAAAGTTGTTAAAAAGTATGATAAGATAAAATGTAAAATATATCTACGTCTAGTTAGCCGTGTACCTGCAACAGGCTCCCAACCTACACTCTTTTAATAATAATTGATTTAATTGAAACTTGTTTCTTCAGTGTGAATTTTTGTAACTTTGCGAGATGGGACGGACAATAAAAATTCTTTGTTAAAACAAATTTTGTTCTGAAAGTATAGTTCAATAATTCATAATTATTATAAGCATTTCGATTCTGGGCCGGGATAAAACATTCTTTTCGTGACTATATAATGTCCGTATCACAAAAGTAAAAAAAGAGCTTTCCATCTTTTCTCTTGAATATTACACAATATTGACAGCAGTCAAGTAGTACAGGAAAAATAATATATTAAAACACATTTAATATGCAAATTCTTATGTAAACTATAAAGGATGAAAGGAAAATCTGGCGACTTTTCATTATGCACGGATCGACCATGAATATAAAAATATACATAAATTAATGTTCATATTACATTCTATAAAATAATTTGAATTTCTGAAAAGGACTGCATCTTGTACAAAAAGTACAACCTTCTTGATCAAAGTTCTTCTCATCCCCTGATCCCCACGCCCACATGTATGAATAGATAAGTGTTAATTTAATATAGCGTCATATTTAAGGTACATTTAAAAAGCACCATCAAACGGGATTATGAAGTAGTCGAAATATCAGGAAGCAGAAGGTCTACAAAAGGGTGCCAGGCCTTCAGCCTGTTGTTCTAATGCTTTTGCCAACTTTTTCCTTTTAAATCGAAGAGCTTCCCTAGCTAAACATTTAATAAAGTTCTGCTTAGTGCTATATGACCCGGAAACATTGGACAATTGAGATAAAAAGTGGTCCAGACCTGAAAAATACAAAAAAAGGAATTAGAAAATAGCTTGCAAAAGTAATAAAGGTTAGACAGCTTCTCTTACGTAAAACTGGGCGTCTAATTTCTTTATGAAGATTAATTCTCAAGTCCAGATTCTTCTGCCATGTACTCTCGTCGTCCAACTGATTTGAAATTCGAGACTCTGGAGATGCTGCTGCTTTCTGTATTGTGTTAGATGGTGATTTGACTTTCTTAATTTTATTGATCCCTACGTGATTCGTATTAGTGAAATGATTCAAGTGGTTTGAATCCGGGCCTTGGACAATGGGAGGTAAAGGAAGGGTTAAAGTTGTGGTCATCCCATTTTTCTCAGGAGGAGGCTTAATAAGATGAAGAAGACTATGAGGCGGACTATTATTGGTACTTTGGCTGTTACTGGGCTTCGTGGTAATAAAGTCATTTGTCGTCCCACCATTCATATCATAGGATGAAGTGGGCGGTTGATATCGGTCATCTGAAGCCCCGTTCCCACCCCTATCCTCTGTTTCAATATCATCATTCATATCATTCCTATTGTTAAACACGGACATTGAACCGAATGACATGGGTTCGTTATCCTGAGGAGATTCATCAATAATCAAATCATTGTCGGAGCCATTGTCATTGAAAGATTCCACCAAATTCATCCCCACAGAATTTTCATTTTCTTTATCGTTAAATCCTTGAGGTGAAGGTGATGCTGGAGGAGTCATCATAGGACTGGAAGGGGCTGAACTGTAGGAACTCTCTGAATCGCTGGTACTCTCTTCCTCCATCATTCCTCGATGTCGGCGACGATTCTTGTATGGAGTGAATCTGAAGTCTTTTGGTAATGGTCCTGCTCTTCGTTTCTGACCACGAGTCAGTACCGGTACAGGTGTGGACTGGATGATTGGTGGAGCAGCTGCTGCAGAATTTTCTTTTTTCGTGGGTTTACTTCCTTGTCCAATAAGGTCGATGTCTGCTTCATCAATGATCATTCGCTTATCGATTTTGAATGGATTTCCAAACATGTGTTGTCGAACAGGTGCGGACTCCAGTTCCCGTAAAGGATTGGGCATTCGCTTCAAATACTCTTGATAATTTCCCATTTGGCCAACCGGTTGGTTATGTAAGGATTCTGTATAAAATAACCAACCACAAAAAAGAAAACAAAAAAACACGAGTTAAAATATGTACGTCAAAGAACATTAAATGCAAAAACAAATCCTCCTACACAACGATTAAAAGCTATAATAAACGACGAAGAACAAGTTCCACGACATCCGCTTACCGTGTTGAAGAGCCGAGGTTTGAGTTGGACGAAGAAATAAGGTACGAAGACGAGCTACTTGATCTAAGAGTTGATGCCGGGGGATATCAAAAGGATTTTTAAAAGATGTGACTACTCGCTTAGTCTCTGAAGCTTTAACTTTTAAGGCCACTTCGTTACAGGTACGATCATACTCTGTTTTGGCTTGGGCTTTTAGTTTCTTCAAATAGTTTAGGACAGAGTAAGACAAATAATTTTCTTCAGGAATACTTTGTGCAATATTTCCTGCGCCCATCCGTAATAAGGCTCGCTTCAAGGGACCCGCATAATATGGCGGCATACTAGATAAATACATGGCAAACTGGGCTCGCCATTCTCCTGTTGGTTTCAGTCTATGAACTCGAAATAAATCATCAACGAGAGGAAGTAAGCTGGGATAATTGTAAGGCATCACAAACAAATTAACAGTGGTTAAATTTGTAGAGGCTTTCAAATAGCCGAAAGGAGATCCTACGGGGGTGTTTCTTGAACTGTTTTGTATGCAAACCTATAATAGAGATACAGAAAGACCCAAACAATTTGAATTAACATTAACAATATATAAAAATTAAAGAGAAAAAAATTGTTTCGTCTCGTCACAAATAATCGCATCACTAAACGGACCTGCCAACAAACCGTGGGTTGTTTCCTTCCAATAATGAATTGAGTAAGTGGACTTGGTTCCAGCTCGTATTTATCAAATGGAAAATTTTCAACGACCAAGGGTTCCGAAGCTTGGCAAATAAATTTGACACTGGGATGAGCAGTTCGAGAAGGCAGTGTTGGTAATGACTGGTCAGGCCAGTATGATTCCGGAATTGGCCAAAATCCTCCTGCAAAACCTTTTTGATTTGTTCTTGGAACATAAATCATTCGTCTTGAACTGTGCCATGAAAATTTATTGCCAT
The DNA here is from genome assembly GCA_036491905.1 of Folsomia manolachei. NCBI lineage: Eukaryota > Metazoa > Arthropoda > Collembola > Entomobryomorpha > Isotomidae > Folsomia > Folsomia manolachei. The sequence goes on from JAAXNX010000321.1 coordinate 18,301, forward strand.
TTTTTTCATCAACCATCTCCAGTTCCTCGTCTTGTTTAAGTCCTAGGTGAGGGGAAGAAGAAACGGAATTTGGAACCAAGTTAATTTAAATGATTTAAAAAAAGCTCCGCAGCATAATATATACAAAAGCTATCTACCACCCAGTGCTCGATTAAAGTGCGTTTATGGGATTGGTTTTTCATGCCATGTGTAGTTCAAATTTTGCTGCGGCTTGATTATGAAAAGTGTATGCAAATTGGTTATGAAATTAGGTACCATCTATTGTAGGAGGGTCAGGGCCATACTTTTCAAAATGAATAACTACACCAGCTTGTACCTTCTGTACAAGAGAATCAATACACTGGTGGAGCATTCTATGAGTCGTAATGGCGTATGATCTGCCCCCAGTAACCTCGCACATGGCATCAATGGCTGAGTTGTCAGAGGGTACGAGTCCAATTTCTCTATCCCCTGAAGGTTGTCCAGTCATTCTCAGCACTAAACTAAACAGTCTTTGGTCCCAACGAAAAGGTTCTCGAGTCTAGAAATTCAAAAGAGGAATTAAAATTTACAATAACTTTGTAATTTCGGTTTATAAACTTGTTCAATTTACAACCAGCCTTACCAATTCAAATCCTGGACTAGATCCATGCATTTTGAGCTAAGAAGTTTAATGATATACAATTATTTTAGTAATTTTTATAACGTAAAACGAAATTACCTCTTCGTGAACACCAGAATTAGACGAGAGTTGCCCTCCATCCGTTATACAAACGATTATTGAAGGCTCCAAGTAAAACGGACATTTCCCTTGTCCATATGTATCTATTCCATGCTGCATACGATTGACATTTAGCACATCAAAAGTATGGCGTAAAGCATTGCCTAGGGTTGTGAGGCCATTTGCTTGTAAATTTTTCAGTTCAGACATAAAAGTTGCCAAATTCTCCTTCCACCCAGCCTACATTAACGAAGGATTATTATAATAAAATCCATATAATGCGCTATATGGCTAAATTAATTAACAACAAGGCATTACAACCAGACAAACTAACCTTGATATTTATAGGAGGTTCTTCAAATGTTAATAACATATAACGGTCTTGTCGGCTATCTATACTCCGCTGGCGGACCTGTAAGCATAAATGACCCATCGTTGAAAAATCAGTAATTTAACAGGCCTCCAATAAGTACCCATACTGTCTCGAATGCTTCAAAAATCTCAGCATGCATGCACTAAGTACGTGCACAATGTAAATGTATCAAACTTTAGTTAATTACATTCAATACAATTTCTACTTCCACGAAGAAACTTGAGCAAGTCGCAAGTTTCATTTTTTATCGCATAAAAAAGACCAAACATAAGATCGACATCGGGACTCGGTGCATTTTAACGTATTTTCTTTCATGCAGAAAACCAAGCATGCAGCATAACACGGGTCGAGTGGCAAAGCGGATTCATGTGTTGTGAACAAAGACATGTAATCTAGTAGGCAGCAACTAGCCAACGCAATGTAGGTCTCTCTCACTGAACTGCTCGACATTTTTTTAGTTGTTTTCGTAATTTTTAATATATATACCTAATTTCTTTATGTCCACCTCATAAAAAGGTCAACCACACCCCCTGACTTACCTTCACAAAAGTTTCAACCGCAGATTTGGCAACATCTAAGAGGGTCGGTCTTCCACCTTTTTTTCAAAAATCAATCATATATCATTTTAATTAGTGAATGTCCAAGAAACCAACGTGGTTTCATATTACGATCAAAACATCAAATTCAATCACCTAGAAAGACCCTTTGATTCATAGATGCCGATGTGTCAATGAGAAACACAATGATCGTCATTTTGTCTTCTTTCTCTTTTTAGGACCTATTCCAAAATTCAGAAAAAAAACATTTAATTGAAACATCCCTTCAACAAAATACAAAATACAGCGTTTAATTTCTTGTACCATTGATACAGTACCACTCTCTACTCCCCATTTGATTATGGCGTAGTATTAGCCTATCTCTCTAACCCGTTAATGCATCTAACCATGAAAAAAACTGGCTCAACCTCGCTCCTCAAGCCAACTCACTCTTCATGGCGAGTTCAACCCAAATGTGAACCCAGTCTCACACTGCCTCGCCTGACCGTAGTGGAACGTCCTCTAAAAATTTGTTAACCCCACCCAATTTCTCGCCTTCGAAACAAGTTGGAACTTGAGAAAAAAATGGAAAAATTTTGGAAAAATGTTTTTTACCTTATCTCTTGGGGTACGCTGACCAAAAATGACTCCACCCCCACCACGAGAACTATGGGGGCTGCAGAAATATCGAGTTGTAATTGCCTAGTGTTAGTAGTTTGCGAACTACGTAGAATCCTGGGAACGAGTAGGATATGCGATGAATGGTGATGGTGAGCTGTATATTATGCAATACGTTGCCGTGTTGGAAGTTTTAGTGAGCAGAAGGGTTCTGGTTTATGGAGTAAAAACTGGCGCGACCAGAGAGCTACATGTTGTCGCTCCGACTGCTAGAATTGAAATGAGAGGAATGAGCCGAGCCCCAGCCAAAGGAAGGCAGGAAAATAATGGAGATCACATCAGCCTTCCTCTCTATTCTACTGCTTGGTAGTGGTGGCGGACGTAATAATTTGGTTTGTATGCTCACAACGGGGCTAAGCCTTGTTCAACATTACGTGATGGGATGCGTCGGCTCCAAAATTTTAAGCCAATCCAACACCACGGCAGAATTGTATTGGTTGGTGGAAAGAAAAAGTTTTTTATGAAGTTTGTTGAAACGAGGTTTGTTGATTTTTTGAAATATATAATACTCTGACCCCTGGTAGGAGATTTTTTAAATTGAAGAACAAAGACGGAAGAAGAAAGAAACTTGTTTTTAAAGGTATGGTTATTTTTTAATCTCAATTTCTGGGTTAAATTTGAATAACTGAGAAATGGGTGGGTTGGAAATTGGAAAGCCGGTATTGAATGAAATGTGAAATTTTTTCAGAAAACTTGGTCAAAACACCAATATGCGTGGCGGAGTTGGCGTTGGAATGCGGGGTGGGGGTGGAATAGGGAGGGGTCGTAGAGGTGGGGGCAGAATGTCTGGAAATTTGAGATTAGGTGCCGGAGGAAAGTTGCCGTTTGACCTGACCTTCTTTGAAGATATCTTTCCTAGAGTGGCACAGGGGGTGGAATAGGCAGAGGTCGTAGAGGTGGGGGCAGAATGTCTGGAAATTTGAGATTAGGTGCCGGAGGAAAGTTGCCGTTTGACCTGACCTTCTTTGAAGATATCTTTCCTAGAGTGGCACCTGCCCCGGATGATTCTGAGCTTAGCAATGTAAGGAATTTGAAAATTCGGATTTTCTGTTATTTATTTTATTGGTTCTCTTTTATATTAGGCCATCTTAAAAAGACATACGGATATTTCGCCAGGTATAAATTAATTAAATTAGTTTTAACATCGGTTTATTATGAACATTTTTAAACAAACTCAAACAATGAATCACTTCCTTCGGCCTCTTCCACTTTCTTAGGACCCAATTAAATTCCTATCCCGTAGTATCTCTTTCCGTGTCTCATTTTTTGCTTAATTTTTGTGTCAGTGACCGAGGAAATTTCGTCAATTCAAAATATGGTTACGAGAGTACAAGGAATTCTGGAGAACTTAATCCTCACCCCGGGCACTTTTGATGCTTGTCAAGTTGACGAAATTCGACAAGTAGGATCTTTCAAGCAGTCCACTATTCTTGCGGGACATAAAACGGCAGATTTTGTGGTTATCTTGAAGACATTACCGACTCGAGAAGGTTTGTAGCGAAATGTATTACTCATTTGTGCAGGAAAACAAAATAATCATGTCATTTATTTTGCAGCTGTGGACGCACTTTGCAATCGCGTTGCGGATGACCTTCGTCAAAGCGAATGTGCACGGTCCAGCGTGACAAATCGTGGTTTTGACATAAGTAGTTTGTCAGCTACAGTTCGAGTCTTTGTTACAACGGTTCCCCCAAATTTTAGAAAATTGGAGGAAATTCATCTCAAAGCGGAAGTGATGAATGAGGCTTGGCAAGCTATTCGACATTCGAGATGGTTTGAAGAAAATGCTCACAATTCCACGATTAAAGTTTTAATAAGAATCCTTCGAGACATTCGACAGCGGTTTGTTGGTTTTCAACCTATTCCAACGTGGATGTTGGACTTGTTGGCGCATTATGCGACGATGAATAATCCAACGAGGCAAGCACTTCCTGTGAATTTGGCCTTTAGACGATCTCTAGCCTTAATATCCGGTGGATTGGTATGTGGTCTTTGCATAATTTATTCATTCATATCAACATTATCCAACTTACTGCAAGATGACAAAACACTAAACAAATTTTTCTCCTTTTTAGTATCTACCTGGATATTCTGGAGCAAACATACGCGGTCACGGCATGACAGCTGAACAACAGGATGTGGCAACGTCAACTGCACAAACTCTTGTCCGAATTCTTGGGCTTGGAGGATATAAACAAGTTCTAGGCCTGGAGCCAATATACAATGGTAATTTATAACGATTGAGATTCGCTGAAAAGTATTATAACTTCCGGTACATATATTTTTTAGACATCCTAACCTCCCCAACCGTGGTGAATAATGTAGTCATCAAACCATCGGAAATGGTTTTTTCGCACGAGGAATGCGAGGAAAAAATTGAGAATGAAGAAGAAAATACTGGCGAAGAACTGGAAGATGAGGATCATGATCACTCTTCTTCGGGAATGGAGCCGGATATTGCATAATAATTTTGTATTTGTTGTTATAAAATATACTTCGTATATAAGTTCGTATAAAATAGACTTTCAAATTCGTTTTTAACCTTTGTCTCATGTATTTACTGTTTTATTTACATTTTAATTATTATAAAATGGGTACAAATTATCGTTACGTTTTCATAATAGCGAAATGAAGATACACTAAGTATAATAGGTGAATGATTGCAACTGGAGTGCAAAGAACAAATCTGCAAGCCGGTTTAGGTGTTCTAGCCAAAAGAATTAGACAAATTCTAACAGAATCCAATCCTCCAATTACGGTCATCAAGGACATAAACCACTCTTCGGATCCAATTTCACAAATCAAGAGTACCAGGGCATGTCCAAATAGTCCATAACCCAGAATGCATAGAATTTGTCTGAAAAATTAAGGATAATTCGTCACGAATTTGTTCAACGTTTAAAGAAAAGATTTATCATTGCTACTGACCTCGGATTAATTGTAGTTTTCGTACATAAAGACAGGGCCCACGTGAAAGCAGCAATGATAAGTAAATAACCTACGGTAAGCCCGGTAGCGTGAAGACAAGCAAATAACCGGCTGATAGGTTCATCTGCATTTGCATTGATAAGACCCCAATAAACTGTCACAGTGAGGAGGAAAGTACTCAAGAAACTTCCTTCATAATCAACAGCAATACGCTTAAATTGTCCAAATGGTGGACAAAGTGAAGATAACAATCGCATAAATACAGATTTTTCTGAGAAAAGATATTTTATAAATGTGCTAGGAAATGGTTTAAATTTTAAATTTAAGGATTCGACACCCTTCCGGTTTAGCCTCCCCTTTTTAGTTCCATTATTACTGCTACTTTGTGATGTCCATCCCTTTTCAAGAAGAGGTTCTTTGTCTTCGTCGCCAATAAATACGACTGAACTTTCCTTTTTCTTGCTTCGAACCATATTCTTAAACTTATTACCCAAAATTTGTCAAACTTTATATTGTAGGAATAATGAAAATCACAGTAAAAATGTACACAAATTGAGATATAACCGAGCCGACTCGCAGCCAGGAGTTCTCGTGAGATCTATTTTTTTATAATTATGGCGTCGTTGGGGTTAGATACTGCTTTACACCTTCTAATGCGCACATGTCTTTGTATTTTTGAAGCAATTTCTTTTTTAAAACGAGTTGTTTCCGTAAAGCCTCCAGTCGCTTGAGTTGATCTTCTTTACTGTAATCGATCCCTGGAAGTTTCATTTATCTACGTTTTAAAAATAAATTATTTTTATCATCCGAATCACGACATTCACTCAAAGATAACCTTTTCTACAATTATTTAATTTACCTGATCTCTAACCAAGTCCAATTTTTTCTGGAATTCTCCAACTTTTTGACTCGTATCCGTATATTCGCTTCGTTTAGCTTGGGCAGATTCCGTACTTTCTCTTTCTACACTGCAAATTAAAACATAAAGATAAGCTATTGGTCAATTAAAACATGAATATTTTGCACAAAAACAGTTCCTAATCTTTTGAAAACTTTGAGACGGAATTATTTGTTCTACACTAAAATTACAGTTGTAATTTCGCCAATTAACCTGATTCTGATAAGGAACCTTACCTTTTGATAATGTCATAAATCTGTGGGAGGAAGTCCACATCAATATCTTCTGTGGTTGTGGGAGGATTGGAGGGCGAATTATTAGTGTTATTAGAGGCAGAACCCATAATATTAGTATTTCCTGCTGGTTGAAGTTGAGGAGTAGGACGTCCACCTCCACTTTCTCCACCACCTCGCACTTTCTCCAGCTTGGAAATTTATTGATCCAACCAAATTCCAATCTACTCTGTTTCTAGCTTTCCTAAGCAAAACTAAACGTAAAGGAAAATATCTCAACTCCACAAAATTCGCTCTTCGACGTGAAGGGTTTGAGACAACTTTTCCCAAAAACTTTCTCCACGAATATTTTAACGGATTCTTTATACAAAAAACTTGGCAAAATTCACAAATATGTAGAAGTGAATTTGGTGCAACATTTGCTTGTAACTTGATTACAGACAGAAAACTAAATGCACTGAATCCCAACAACACAGTTCGTATTTACGGAGATCGTCAGAGTGTAAAGGGTTGTGTTTTGTACCTGTTACAAGAGTCTAAAATTGGTTTGGCCAAATATAAAGACAGCTTTGACATAAAAGAGGATAAAGGTGGGTTTGGGTGTAAAAGGAAGTTGTAGCTACATGTAACTGTTTTACTGTGAATGTGTTCAACTTTTTAGAAATGATAGATTTGGTGACACTGCTTGGGTGAAAATAGCTATCTTAACGAGCTTATAATTAGCAGAATTTTTATAAAAATAGATACATGTTGTGTGAGCGAGTTAGAACATATTTAGATCTCGTTTAATAGAAAGCATACGGTTGGAATTATAACTTCCGGAAACCTTGCAAATATTTTTCGTGCAAGGAAAACTACCTAAAATGGGGACTTGGTTAAGTAGACCAAGCGATGAGAACAATGAGACGGGAGAAATTCCTCCGACTGCTTTTAGATATCCTGCAAAATCAGGTAACTGATAAGTTAAACAAGTAAAGTGTGCGATTTGGATTGATCATTATAAAAAGTTAACAATGTGCTTTCTACCCTTTAGGCAATTACTTTGGGAGTCACTTCATAATGGGTGGAGAACGATTTGAGACGCCTCAACCAGAACAATATCTTTTCGGTGATAACCAGGACTTGAACTTTTTAGGCAGTAAACCAGTTCCGGTACGTGACATATAATATTTTACCATATTGTCGTTGACATTGGTCGACGCCCTCATACTTCCTTATTAAAACTTTAACCCAATATTTTTCACGCAATAGTTCCCATATCCTGCTCCTCAATCCAACGAGCCAACCAAGACACTAAAAGCTTTAATTAATATACGGAAGGAGACTTTAAAATTTGTCAAAGTTCAGCCTATTCCTCAACCCCAGCCTTCTGCACCCCCACAAGTACAGCAACCGTCCACACCAACATCGACAACCAGTGTCAACGCCAATGGGGTTGAAGATGAAGCGCTGCCCCCAACCACGCCACCCGTTAAGAAACCAATTATTGATTACACGATCGAATTCGTGTTTGATTGCGACTGTCGCTGTGAAATAACCATTTTGTATTTCTGTTCGGAGGATGTAACCAGTAATGGAGTGCAGTACGTTAATACACTAAGAAGAAAGTTGATAAAGTTTTATGGTATTTCAATAATGGTTAATCTTTGTTAATCTAGTTACAGACCGAAACTTCCGAAAATTTGCTCGGAACCCATAAAATTTAAGGCAGGATCTAATCAAGTTTATACAAATTCTAAGCATATTTTTCACCCTGCCGAGTATACCGAAGGGGATTTGCAATTTGATTTTGAAAAAGATGTTTATCCTGTGTGCATACATTGTGTTGCGTTAGAAGGGGATGGTAAGGGAAAATTTTAAAGGTTAATTTTCTAGTTTGAGGAATTTTTGTCCAAATATTTAGAACCCCGTCAATCTCACACGACTACTGCAACCGTGGATAAATACTCGGATGGATCCTACTCCTTGAAGCCCTTGAAGCAAAAGTTATTCGTGGATGGTTAGTTTATTTTATTGGTAAAGAATGGACGGATTACACCGTAAATATTTGGATTAGGTGGACTCTATCTACTACAAGAAATTTATGGGATTGAAAATAAAAATGCATCAAGGAAATTTGATGAGGATGACTCCGACGCGGAGAACGCATCAGAATGTGTCATTTGTATGTCAGACAGCAGAGATACTTTGATATTACCTTGTCGTCATTTATGTAAGCAATTTATAATAATTATTGAATTGGCAAAATTAACAGATACAAAAAACTATTTAAATTTTTTTCGCCAGGTCTTTGTCATGCTTGTGCAGACTCGCTACGGTATCAGGCAAGTAATTGCCCAATTTGTCGAGCACCATTCAGAGCTCTCCTACAAATCCGGGCAGTTTACAGAATACCTCCTGCACCCAATGAGTACCCTGCTTTACCTCCAGAGGTTTGTTAAGTTATGTCGCATCATAAATGAAGAAACTAAGGTTCGCACTTATTCCTTTAGATGCCAGTTATCCAAATGAACACCATCCCAGGTTATGAAATGATTCCTCTCCTGGAAGCCCTTAACGGACCTTACCAACCTTCCGAACTTACCCGTGCAGCAGCATCTCGACAAGAAGCCGTACGAACCCTAAACGACACTGGAGAAAGGAATGAGCTACATCCAATCCCCATGACCGTCATGGTCGCAACCTCGCCACATTCGTACACTCCGACAAAAAATGATGATGAGCAAACCAGTCTCGACAGTCCTGTTAGACAAGCGCACGACATCCCTAGAAAGTCATCATCTACAAAATTATCCAAAAGCAGTTCCACGGATGCTAAAACTCCAGTCACAAGCGATCCTGAGGACGAAATTCATTTTAGCGAGGCTGTAGAAACATTACCAGACCTTGAAGAATTTGGGGACACTTTAGATTCAACAATGCTAAATTCTTCGAGATATGAGGATAAATTTAGTGCTCGGTGTTCATCAGCTTCAAAATCAAAATGCAATTCAACCCCAAAACAAGAAGCTCTAGAAGCTCTAGAAGAGAAGGAAATGCAACTGGAAAGTATTGAAGGAAGTCCCGTCCACGGCACAAATGTTCTCATGATTGCGGCAATTGACGAATTTTCCGACGAGGAAGACACTTCTCGAACAAAGAGAAATATATCATCCGGCCATCGAATGTTATCCGGAGATCGCACAACGTTTGTTTCTGACTCTGCCCAAAGCACGCCGAAACGGGTGTTTTCTGGGGATAGTGGTATCGGGAGTGGTCCAAGTGGTGTGCAGAGCAGTCCAGAGCATAGCTTCCGGTTTGGCACTAAAATGGTGCCCACGTCTCTACCAAGTACGCCAAATTGCAGACTATCCAATCCTGGGACTGCCAATTCCACGTCGACAAGATCAAGCGGAGATTCATTCACGTCATCTAGTTCAACTAAGCAATTGTTACCCACAACCTCCACAACGGGAGTGCATCATTTATAAAGAAATAATTTTTATGTCACAGATTGCAATCTCAAACCCCCAAAGTTATCTAGTTCTCTAATTACGCTAACTAAAACATTAATTATTGTTTACTGCGCATAATATAAACTGACTGTTCCAATAAATATTTTTTAAAGCTCGCAAAATTTGATCATACTTTATCAGACTTTTATTCGCATTTGGCAGAAGTTTATTCGGATTAGCTACAGGTTTATTGCGCCCAACGCCATAATTTTTTTCGACTATTAAATAAAATCTCGATAATTTTCATGGTATTTTTTTCTAGAGAGAAAGTTAGCACGGGAAATATTTTTCCATTTTTGGTTTAAGATAAGATTCTTATCATAAGAAGCACTTTAGCCTATGAGCACCGAGTTCAGGTAATTTTGGGCAAGTTCACATAATTTTTGGTAAATTACATGCGTTTTGGTTTTTGATTTGAATCGAACATATTCATTGTTATAATGCATATAATATTTTACCTATTATATCTTAATTAAAGCAAAAGTTACTTATAAAACGACCAAAATCATAAATCCAGCACATTAACTTATTAATTAATTCTGTAGAATGACGCAAAAATTTTAATTAATTAGCAAAGTATAATATGGCAAAAAAATAATTAAAAAAAGAAATGGGAACGGTAATAGAAATGCCTCTCAAATTCCTTAATTGGTCAAAGGATACCATTCCGTGACGGCATTCCCAATTTGAAAGTCGTCCAGCGGAATCAGTATTTCTCCAAATTTTGGAGAACTTCTAATAAACTTTTTATCGCAGACCGTAACTTCCAGAGTCTTTCCTCTCAGGTCGATAATTGGGAATTCGAATCTTTCATCGTATCTGAAAAATGGCCAAAAAACACAAATACTTAGAATTCAATCCTGAATGTGTCTAGTCCAAATTTAACTCACAATGGGTTGCAATTATCTTTCTGCGCTTCTGTTTTATGCTTTTTATTTCTTTCCGGTAGCACATAGAGCTTCACATAAGGATCCGGAAGTTCTCCGTTAGCCTCAATGGGTAGATTCGTCACGCTATGGACAACAACCACTAATTGTTGCGAAGTTTGACTGTATCTGACCGTGAGTCGGATTTTCAAGCTCTTATCATCTTCTGTCGGTCTTTTACTCCCGAGCAGGGCTTGAGAATCCTTTTTACTGATGTAAGACTCTTCCAGGTCATCCTTCGTCCCACCACGACCAGAAGAAGAGCCACTATCATCTCCACGACTTTCGGATCTGTTTTCGGTTTTGGAGTGGTCCGAAATATTGGAGTTGGAACCTTGATTAATATTTGCTGTTGTGGCGTCGGATGTCGAACTTCCAGCTCGAGGAGGTCCTGCGTTATGACCAATTTCGTCGTCATCTTCACTGTCATCCTCCATACTTAGCTTTTCTCCGAGGGCAGGTGCTCCAAGTTTTAGGATTTTAATGGACATGCTCATATTTACTTTGGCTTCGCTTTTGGTGTTGAGAGTAAAATTATTGTTTTCGCATGCTCATTTCGGCACGACCGTAAATTGCGTCGAGAGGCTGTTTAAATGAGCCTAGCTCAACATTTGACTTCCGGTCCATTATTTTCACGAGGAGAGTATCCGTCAGGGGGTTGCGAACTAGGAAATGCATCGTTTCCTCAAAAACTGGGTCGATTGTCTTATCCAGAGTATACGGATTCATGGGTTGTCTTTCCCACGGAGAGCACGGCATAAGGATCCGGTTTTGAGCCTTCTTTCACCAACTAAAGAAATGTGGATAGAAAAAATGTATAATCAAAATGCAAGGTGGAGAAAGTGATGTATTCTAGTTGCATTCAAAATGTGCATTAAGTGTGTACATATATAACAGGGTTAAGACTGTGTTTTCCGTGCAACATCACAAGCATTCTAATCAAAAGTGAATACAGGCTAATCAGCCACAAAGCTGGATTTAGAAACAAAATGTATACTGTGCAATTACAGGGCAGGTATTACAAATAATCCTCGGGCTACTCGGGCTAGTAGAAAACGAGAACAAGTTATAATTTTAGTAACAATAAGCCCAAAGCAATAAGCAAAGAACGCCACCTCGTCCATAAATCGAAGCGTTTNGCTACTCGGGCTAGTAGAAAACGAGAACAAGTTATAATTTTAGTAACAATAAGCCCAAAGCAATAAGCAAAGAACGCCACCTCGTCCATAAATCGAAGCGTTTAAGAAGCAGTCTGGCCCGGGTGATGTAATGTTTTTATTTTCTTGGACAATTTACAGTATCTCCGAAGGTAAAGAGTGTGATATGATAAACGCACAATAGAAATCGTCCAACATTCCTTTGAATGCAAAGCAACAAATCCCAATAAATAAATAAGTAGACAGGGTAAAAATTTGACACCATTTTTACAGCGGAAGATCATATTAGTAAAGACATCCCCACAGTCCCCAGGCATCAGCGTCCCACCCCAGAACCGTGATTTTTTTTACAGCGCATTCAATTTCTTGTAACTTGCCGGTTATAAAATTTACAAGCTTGATGGAAAAAATTTGTATTTATTTAGTTGTTAGCCCGTACCTGATAATTTTTACCGAATTTTCCAGCGCCACTCTTTTTGAGGAGAGCCTACATTAGATAGAAGAGCTTCGAAGAATGTTTTTTAAAAAATTGATGTTTTACCCCTAGGCATGGAATAATTGCGTTTTGTTGCTAAAATATAAGATGATGTTTAGTAAGGCAGATGCGGTGGGCTGAACTTAAAATTATGACTTCCTACAAGTTTCCTATGCTAATTAAATTTTTTTAAATGTCACATCGTCAATCAAGCACTACTCCTACTTGCACAGTTACACAGTTCAAAATATTTTAAAGACTAACATTGAAATGGGTTAGCAGCATAAATATAAAAAAATTATTGGCAACCTGAACAACGCCACTAAAGTCACAATGAGTCTATTGCGATTTTACCATTAATTACTACTTGGCAGAAAGGTTGCGAAACGGTTTTAGTGGTGCTGGGTTAAAAGTGAAATGTTAGCGAAGTGATTAAAATGAATCATCTTACTAGATTCCCAAAATCTTAGTTTAAAACGAAATCCAGGAAATAATAAGATCCGATAAAATAAGTAAAACGTACCGGCAAATTTTTTGCAGAATCCAGTGTCACTGTTAGCATGCATGAGGCGAGTCCGTTATTTTGGGCGTCCACCAGAGACTCTTTAAGGTCAACCGGATTTTCCGTGAATCCTAACCATTCCAATTTCAGGTGAACTTGACCTTTCTTTACTTTTACCAGGTCGAGCCATAAATCCATTGTCTTCTCACGACTGACGACGCTGAGATCCACTTCACAACTGGAAATGGTAAATTATTAATATAAATTTATGCCCCAAACAATTAGTAATTGCATAAGCAAATCAATAAGGAAAGCATTTTTATACATAGAAAACAAACTGAAATCTAGGCATGCATATTACAGACAGAAAATAAAATAGATGGAGACCTTCCCAAAAAATCGTCATTAAGGACCCCCGGAAAACCGGAGTCGTAATCCCAAGCTTCTACAGTAATAGATTGTGACGTCTCGCATACCAAAGCCTTTAAGGAAGCGAAATAAAGATAAAGGATAAGACTACTTTCAATTAAATGTAGAGTTAGAATATTTAGACTAGCGCTTAAAGAATGGAACAAATTATCAGAGAAGTTACAGACAGAAGTTACAGACATGATAGATTTACAGTAAGAAAATAACCGAAATAAATACATGAAGTTTACAAAAGCACATTACATAGAGCGAATTACGATGCAGAGCAATCAACGGCTAATTATAAATTAAATAGCTAAGAATTTAATTATGTGTAAAAACCTTCCAAGGAATTCATCAGCTCTCGGGGCATCATCATGATCGTATAAAATAACATTCAGTTTTTGTCCTAATTCCTCAACTAACATCTGGATTAAGAGGTAAAATTTCCATGTTAAGTTAATTATAATAATTATAAGCTCAATGTAATTGTCAAAATTTAATTGAATTGATCCTTAAACCCGTTCAAATCATAATCCGTCCTTCGTAACATAATGTCAAAAATAAACATAGGCAACTCGGTTGCTTTCACTCACCTCGCTAAAATGAAAAAAAATTCACATTACAAATTTGATACGGTATGATAACATACAATTAGCGAATAGAAAATTACCAATAGTACTCCCACTTCGGATTACAAGTGTTATTAATAGTTTTACTTCTAAATTGCTGTGCGCCCACACTAAGGATGATATACGGATCGCTTTTTCCCATTCCCAAAACTCCAACCTATCAGCCATGAATCAATAGAATAGATGTCATATTTAATAGAAAAATTAATAAAAATCTTACATCCATCTTCATAAGATTTCTTGCTTCAATAGCACAGATTCGGACCACCCCTTGAGGTTGCATAGCACAAGTTTCTCTCGCATTTACAGCGTCACTCAATTGAATGAACATTTTGTTAGGAAGGACACACCTAATAATGCGTATAAACATAAGTTTAATAATTCAGGACATTCGTCATGTATGACCATCTGGGTTGGAGAAAGTAAACCAAGTCCTTGTTTTACTTACATATTGCTTATTTGCTCCTGAACAATACGTCGGATCAAGTCAGATAATCCGGGCATGTCAAACACATCTGCCACTCCGATAAGATTAAATTCCAGGGATGGAGGATTCAGGAAAAAGTACTGGACACCTCCAATCATTGGCATTTGATTAATTAAAGGCTTCATGACAAGTCTCAATGTTCCGCTGAGCTGAAATAAAATTAAATTGAAAATCTCAGTACTAATCAGGATCTCGAAACTCTGCAAATCTACCAATAACCTACCTGCAAATCCTTAATGCCTGCATGAATTTTAGCCACTGAAAATCTGAAATCGCAGTCGCCAGCGTAAATCACGTCCAAATCCATGATAATCTCATTTCTATCTGTTTTCTTCTCATCATAAACTTTCACTCCACGAATCCTAAGGGGAGTATCGCCAAGAATGACTTTCTCGAAGCGGAAAGATCCTAGCTTATAGCTGTTTGAGAGCGTGTCCCGTAATCCCGGTTCAATAGAATTTATAATAAGGTCATAAGTGTAGTGATTGATGCGAGGCCATAATTGTTTCAAAATAAGGTTAAGCCATTCTGCTCTCTCCACGTCGGGGAAGATAACCCAAGAGGGCAAATTGTCGCCCAGTCTGGCAAGGACAATCTCTCTCTCATCCCCACGGGCAGATGCAGCCGCCAGGTTTCGTTGGGCGTCGTGATGTCTTCTCCATTGATCTCGAACTACTAATAATACAATTGGTCCGACCAACCAACCAACAGATACCTGAGAAGGTAACAATTTTCATTAATGATTTATCGAGAAAAGCATTTAAATGCAAATTATATTGATGAGAATTTCACACCTGAAAATATCCTAAGGTATAGACAAGTCCACAAACGCAAAGTTTCTTCACAAATGAAATTATCCATGAAGTGACACCTATTTGAAGAA
>JAAXNX010000322.1:0-33561 GCA_036491905.1 Folsomia manolachei
TTCTTCTCCATTCCGCAACAGAGTAAGTTTTATTTGGGGGTGGAGATTTAGGTCGCAATTTCCTAAGACCTCTGGGCCTGAACACATCAGATTTTGATGAAGTTGAACCCTCAATATTTTCAGTCTTATTTATGGTAGAGTTATTGGGCTCACTAACGCTAGCTTGTAACATTGTGACATTTGCAGATTTTAAGATAATTGGAGACGTTTGTATTCTATTCTTAAAACTATCTGCAAAGTTACTGTATTTTCTTAGAGCAGAATTTTGCCCGTTGGGAACAGGATTAAGATTGAAGTTACTCGAAAATATATAAGACGTCCTATTCCCATTTCTCAGTCGTCTCATCATTCTACGTTTCTCCTTATTCGTCAAGCTCCTACCTACTAATGGCTCTGATTCTGGAGAAAAATATTTAAAATTAGAGCTAGACAATGGTTTAGCTGCTGGTCTACGTGGTAGAATAAATTCTAAATTTCCACTTGGCTCTCGATTCTTATTTTCTCGAGCGATAGCAATTTCCTGTGCCGTAGGGACATATTCTTGACTGCTTTTGATTTCGAAATCTTGTTTAGAGTAGATTTTTAAAGAGTAGCCTTCTCTCTCTTTGGAATTCATCCCAGAGAAAATGCTAGTTTCTGATGATAATGGCAAATTACTATTTTCTTCCTCTGAGGATGAACTACTGCTATTCGTAACGGAGGATTGGAATATTGGTGGAGACTTTGTGGTACTATCAAAAATATTTGACAGCATTGATCTCGACGTGGGGTTTTGTATCGACTCTAATTCTAATAAAGACGAAGGTGCTTCAATTTGTGTTTCTAACTCAAAATCTGGCTCAGTAGTCGCTTTAAGGTCAGAAACTTCAATCCTGTCAATTGCTTTTTGAGAGGGCTCTTGCAGATCTTCCGAATCTTGATTTTCTGACATGTTATCTTGTCCGGAAAAATTTGAAGTGGACGCATTTTGTGAAGCCAAAATTGGACGGATCCAGGATGGTTTTTGTTGTTTTTTATTCTTGTTTACAATGATAGGGAAAAATTTCCTTTGAAATGTTCTCCTGGGTTTGGCTGTAGTTGTAGTTGGAATAGTAGTAGTGACGACTTCTGAAACGGTTTTGCCGTCGTCTTCTTGCAGTGGCAGATCCGAAACGGGTCCATCGATATTATCGCCAGCTTCGACAGTCAAAGTGGAAGAGGACGACATCATGGAGTCCAATGGGTAAATTTCCTGACTGCAGTTCAACTTCAATGTCGCCATTGTCCAGGTCAGTCTCGCCAGAAGCTGAAGGCGAGTTACCCTGAATTTGCTTGGAATTATTATTGAGTGGTTCGTCTATTTTGTAAATCTCGTCATTTTCTGGTACTGTTTCTGTGTGATGTCCATCAGTAGTTTCAAATATCTTGTCGGGTTCGTCGTCCGTTTCAAAATGTGG
This sequence comes from Folsomia manolachei, assembly GCA_036491905.1. Classification (NCBI taxonomy): domain Eukaryota; kingdom Metazoa; phylum Arthropoda; class Collembola; order Entomobryomorpha; family Isotomidae; genus Folsomia; species Folsomia manolachei. The sequence continues at coordinate 1,437 of JAAXNX010000322.1, forward strand.
ACTTTTTTTCGCAGAACCGTCCTCAGAAGCAAATCGGCTTGCATTACGGCTACTAATTACAAATTCTTTTGAAGCAGTTGATGAAGCAGTTGATGAAGCACTACTACTACCATCAGTTTTGGGCGTATCATATGAATCATAGTATTCAGATACGACCACAGGAGTGTTAGTAGAATAAGCTTGAAAAGTTTTGTTAGTTTGAGACAAAACAAGGACGTCACGTGGGGATTGCGACATCAGATCAGAATCTGATTTCGTCACTGTTGGGTCAGCTAATAAATCTGGATTCGTGGTTTCACCAGAAGTGTCTAATACTGTTGTGTTGGTGGAGTTTTCTTCACTCTCATTAACGCTCGAACTAAAAGAATCTTTGAAGTCGGGGTCAGAATTTTGATATTTACGTATTTTTCTCGGAGATGGACGTAAAATGCCGAATAATTTGTTGTCTGTTCTCAAAGTAAGGACTTGCAGCGCTATAATTTTGAGATTTTATTTGTTTATGAATCTGATAAGAATTTAAAGCTGGCCTAGGTGCCGGTAGAAATTTTTTGTTAGTCTCTACAAAGTCCACACTTCCACTACCCGTATCTATCACTTTTTGAATCTTTTGTGTAATTGTTGGATCTACATGAAAAAACTGTACTCTCCGATGTTTGTTATCAATCAGATTTACAGGTGTTTGCTTTCTCTTAAAGATAAAAGGTTTCGGGGAAGAGGACAAGACAAACATCGGCTGGTTTTCAGATTCACTCTCATCCGAATCAATTTTATCATGTTGCATGTTAGTCTCTACCAAGGCATTGTTGTCTATGTCTACTGTCCCTTGTGGGGTTGTGTTATTTCGAGTAACAATACCAAAGTAATGTGTTTCTTGTCTCAACTTGCCTTGAGTAGTAGTTGTTGTGGAAGGTTCTGTGTTGGAAGCCTCAGACTCCTGAGATGTCGCAGAGTACCTATGTCCAGGGTGGTGATATACAGGACTAATATTTTGTGAGGAGGATTGATAAGGGTCAGAATTAGAAGGGGAGCCATACTCAGTCTGTTGGGAGGTTGATGAAGAAGAGGAAAGGGAAACACTACTTGAGCAAGGGAGTACAAGGGAAAGTTGGCATTTGAGATTGGGACTGTGCCTGTGGTTGGTCATGAATCAAGGGACGATATTCCTGATCCGGTATCGGAGCTGAGGGTGAGGGTTGTGGCTGGTACTGCTGTTGATCAAAGCTTTGCTCCGGTTGTGGCTGGTACCCTTGGTCCGGAACAGGTGAATAACTTGGAGATGGCTGGAACCCTTGCTCTGGTGAAGGTTGGTATCCTACATCTGGTCCAGGTTGATAACTAGGGGCTGGAGCGGAGGAATAGCTTGGACTCGGTCCAGAGGGTTGATAGCTTGGGACGAGTGATTGTTGTTGATATCCTTGATCTGGAACGGGTTGATGTTGATAACCTTGATCTATTTGATTGGTACTTATAAAAGCTGGCCCTTGTTGCAGAGGGGTTTGAGCTTGAACAGGGATTTGCTCAAAAGACTGAGTATGAGCTAAGGGAGCGGATTGATAGGAAAAAGAGGGTGAGGAATAACCAGTAGTAGGTGAAGGTGGGGGTGGATTAGAAGGATTTGGAGCTCCGTATGTCGGTCCTCTCAATTTGAGTTGTTCGTAAACCATGAAAACGTCTTTGTTTCCGACGCTCGAGTCAGGTGTCCCGTAACTGTTTGCAGGTCGGTGACCGTCGACGTATTGAGCAGAAGGAGCTGAGAGCCCAAGAGGAAGAACCCCATCAGAATTAGAATTAGATTTTATATTTAATCGCACACCATGTTGCAATTGCATGCTTGTGTCGATCCGGTCATGCTTATCATGAACCTGATCAGGATGGAAGTTAGTAATTTTTACGCTAGGTTGAGATTTGTATTTGTTAGTCCAGGAAGCTGGCGGATAAGGGTTAGTTTTAGCACTTAAGTGATTAGTCTCAATGGTGTTAGTAAGTTCGTTAAGGGCTGGGGTGGCTGTGGAAGAGGCACTAATAATTATGTGTCGTGGGGGTTTAATGGTTGCCGGAAATGGGGAGGAGGCAGAAATTTCTTGATAAGAAGGAATCCTAGTGGAGGGACGATAAGTACTTGCGGCAGGAATGGGAGACTGTTTTACATGTCCAGGGCGTCTTGTCGTCGTACCACTACTTAGAATAGGTCTACTACTGGAAACACTATTTCCAAATACTACGGGTTTGGGAGAACTAGATACAGAATTAGGTCTGGGGGTAGAAGGAAAAATTACAGGTCGTGAAATTGTCACTGAAGAAGTTTTGTTAGTTTCAGACAGTCTATTTTCCTTATCAATATTATTAGTTGTGCTCTTGTTACTGTTGGTAAGCTCGATATGATATTGTTTAACTTTGGTTTTAGTAAAACGCGACTTATTGCGCTTGGGAGTTTGTCTTTTACCTGGACTATTGTATCCTGACGAAGGGGCGTTATTGGGGGTGACGTAAGTTTGAGAAGAAATCTCTATTGCCGGCTGTATTGATGCGGCGGATAAAGAGTTGAAATTGAAGCTAGAAGAAGGAGCATTGTACTCGGATGAGGGGGCTGGAGCATTGTACTGGGGTGCAGGGGAATTATACTGAGGTGAGGGTTCATACTGGGGGGTTGGTGCATTGTATTGCTCTTGTGGGGCTGGTGCATTGTATTGATTTTGTGGTGCATTGTACTCTGGTTGTGGGGCTGGGGCATTGTATTCTGGAGCAGGAGCGTTGTAACTATGATCTGGTTGTGGAGCGTTGTAACCATGATCTGGTTGTGGAGCGTTGTAACCTTGTTGTGGCGCTGGAGCGTTGTACTCTGGGGCTGGAGCATTGTAACCTTGTTGTGGAGCTGGAGCGTTATATTCAGGGGCTGGGGCATTATAACCAGAACTCGGGGCGTTATACTGCTCCTGAGGGGCTGGGGAATTGTAGGAACCCGAAGGTGGAGCATTATAAGCTTGTGCAGGTGCGGAATAGCTGTCTTGTGAGCCACCTTGATTATTGTACCCACCACCATTAAAACTATCCGAAGAGGGCAGTGGATCTGATGGGGGTGCATTGTACTCTGGAGACTGGTACTGAGCAGCCGTTGACCCAGATGAGTGACTAGAACTAAAATCACCTGAATGGCTACCACTGAAGGATCCTGAGTAGCCGTCCGATGGACCGGAAACAGCCCCATAAGACGAGCTAGGAACTGCTCCATAAGATGAGCTGGGAGCTGAAGGAGTGCCATAACTAGGAGCTGGAGACCCATAGCTGGGAGCTGGTGATCCGTAAGTTGGCGCTGGACTTCCATAAGAGCTGGATGGAGCCCCATAGCTTGGACCTGGACTTCCGTATGAGCTACTTGGTACTGAGGAGATGACAATGTAACCAGCATTTCCTTTGCCTCCAGAATATCCACCTTCACTGCCCCCATAACCACCTGAACTCCAGCCTCCGCCGGAACCACCTCCTTTCCCGAGGCCACTGAACAGGCTGCGGAATTTGCCCTTAATGTCGAAATTCAGGCCACCGCCACCCTTTCCTCCACCGCCGCCACTTGACCAACCTCCTCCGCCCTGTTAGATTTAGTTAGGAATTTGAAGTTTCTTGTTTAAAATCGATTTAACAATGCTTATGAATATTATGTGGAGACTTACCTTGGGTGGACCGTATGTGGGCTAGAAAAATTATATTTAAGAATTATAATTGAATTTGGGGCTAAAGTTTAAATAAGATGAATGTTTTGTGACATACCTTGGGTGGCGGTCCATAACTTGGCTGTTTTAATTAAAAACGAGTATTAAGTATTTTAACATTTTGAACAAAGACATAAAATTTTAAAGTACTCAAAAAATTTAAGTTTACCTTTGGAGGTCCATACGTTGGTTTTGGGGGTCCTGTTAATAAAAAAATAAGTTAATTGCTAACCATTCCTTACCAAAAGCTTGAGAAAGACTTGCCGTAGGTTGCTTTAGGGGGACCTATACAAAATTAAGAGATTAATACATAAATAGTGTGAATCATGAATATTTTAGCAAAGCGTATGATTTTTTGTATACCATAAGTAGCTTTTGGTGGCCCGTATCCAGTAGATGGTCCTTTTCCTGTGGAAAGAATCAAGATAATTATTAATTGTCGAATCCGCTTATGTCAAAATTTCATAAGGCTTGAACAAAAACTACTTGTTTAGAAATTTAGTTTTCTTTTCTTAAGATGTTTGACGTGGTTAGATAATTTGAAATTATTTGCATGTGTATCGATTTCTTATTCAGTGTGTGTGATAGGTATAGATAAGTCGTGAGTAATTATCTCTAATTAATTAGGGATGACGAATAAGGTGTGCATAATTACAAAAAGCCGTGCACAATATCGTGTGGTTGAAGTTGAGTGATATATGGGCATAATTTTTCAGTTGTTTGAAAAATGAAATGAAGCCGTCTGCACTTGTGCATGAAAAACTGTCACGAAGTAATCACTTTTATATTTCTCAGAAAGATAAATTTAAGGCTTTAACTTCGAAACGCGTTAATGGGTAAGTAATAAGATAAAATTCGTGAGTAAAGAAAAGGAACCCAAATTCCTGATACTTGATCACTTGAAAAGTGCCAAATTTTCTCGCAACATTGCGTCAGTTATTACGCATATAGAACTTGTAACATAAAAGGATTTGTAGGGTGCTTTTTCAAAAATGTGCACGCATCCCATAATCATGGCATTATGGATTATAATCACTTTCATTTTCGATTTTGACTTACTTCTTTTTGTACTAGAAGTCAAGTATCTGCAAACTTAAGCAAAGTGTGGAAGAGAATTGAAGACTTCCGTATTTATGAATTCAATAGAGATCATAAATGGGAACACTCCACAATACCCAATCCGGTAAGTGTAATACAGATACTTAGGAGTAAGTGGTGTGGTGTCAGAAAAATATAGAAGGGCATAATTTGTGATAACATGCCGTTAATATTTTATGACGCAAAGAATCGTTGCAGTGCTATTGCCTCCTTGTCAATTTTGGAGCCTCGAAACCATTGCTTGGCGTGTCTCAGAGAGAATTGTGTGATCTTTACCTTGGGATGATTTAATACTTTTACGTGTTCCATATTTCTTCGTCTTTGAAATGTACGGACTCTTTACAACAGTTTCCACCCTTTCCGAACTAGCATCCGTCATATTCATGTCGTGATAGATTGGTTCAGAATTTTGTAAATTTGGACTCATGCCGTTAGAGAGGTGTCGATTATTCATGCTGTCATAGTCATTAAAACCCAAGAATTCTTGGTGATGTGGGAGCTGATTTTGAATATATTGACCACCACCCAAGTCATCCCCATAATATGGCATTGATGGTGGAAGTGGTGGACTGGGAAACCCATTGTAAATCGGTAACCCATCACCAACACCACCATTAAAATTCCCATTATGAAGTAGTGGTGGTAGGATGTGAGGGGGATGATTAAGATCATTTATTGAATTGAGATAAAGTTGATTTTGTAACTGTCCACCAGTCCAAAGATCATTATGGCCCAGGGGAATTCCAATCCCATTGTTCATGTACATATTCATCTCGTTCAACTGCCCATGCCCAGGGGCTGAAGAGTGAAAGTTGGGGTTGAGCTTGACGTTGGGATTTGAATCCTCAATAAGAGTTTTATCTTTGTGAAGGGTTGAAAAGTTATTTTTTTGAGACATCATTCCTTGGATAAAAGCTTCATATTTGTCTCTGCTAAGACTTTGTCCATCCAGGGATGCAGCTTGTGGAGAGTCGGTTGCAGTGGAGAAATAAACTTGGTCAAACCAAGGAACCGTCCCACTTTTAAGGGTAGGTGGAATGGGGGCCATAACTGGAGGTGGTGGGGGTGGAGATGATGCTGGTGCAGGGGCTGGTGTTGGTGCTGCTGGCATTGGTGGGGCTGAAGCATTATTGTTCCTGATAGCTCCCCAAATCTCATTCCAGTAGGGATCAAATGGTATGGAGCCATTGGCATTGGGTCCGTCCCATGGCATGGCTTGAAATGGGATGAAGGGTAGTCCTGGGTCAATATGACCCAGTGGAGGAAATGATCCAAAGGGTCCACCTGGTCCATGAGGAAGATAAATGGGTTGATGAGAATAGTGTGGAAGTGCTGGTGGTAGCCAGGCAAAGGTTGGTTTTGGTGGTGGCATTGGAGCAGGGGTCGTTGGTGCAGGGGTAGTAGTTGTGGGTGGAGGTTTCCATCCCCAACCCTTGCTAGGTGGTCCCCAAGGTGAACCTTTGATTGGACCTGACTTCCATCCGGAATTCTTAATGGGAATAGGTCCAACATCAGAACCCCAGCCTCGACCCTTAGAGTATCCTTTCTTGAACCAGAGAGTGTCCTTGTAAGCGGCCAGAAGAAAGGATAAGAAATCAAGAGGAGGCATCGTTTTATTTGACGCTGGTGGCGGGTACTGACCCCAGCCAGCACTAGGGCCCCAACCAGCACCATTATTGACAATTGTTGAAGGGGGAGATCCCACGGATAAAGTGACGGACGGAGGATGTGGAAGTAATCCCGTAATTATTGCAACGGGGTTGGGAATTAGGGCTAGGATGAACTGGTAAATGTTTTCAGGGCCCCCCGCTGCGGGTGGGGACGTCGGAGTTAGCTGAACATAAAGGGTTGGGAGTGGAATTTTAGGAAATTTTGGAAGCAGTTGCATTGAATGTCGAAGAGCAACTAGTATATCAGGGATGGGCATTCGAAGTGACCATCGGTTTTTGTGGACGTTCATCCGAACATGTTTTGGATAGCCGGGAATGTTAAACCAAGGTCCATGGTCGTCTTTAGTGTCAAAGTAGTTCAATTATTAGTTAGTTGATTAGTTTAATTGTATATGAAAGTCAATTGTATCAGAAAGACGCCACGATTTCAATTCAAGTACAAATTTCAAAATAGAAAAAATTGAACATGAGTAAAGAAATATGGCAGCTTTCTTGTAAAATTCTTGTAAAATTGGTCTAGTACAATGTTGTCAAGTATAAAAAATTGTAAGTAGTGTTAGTATTGTTAAAAGGGCAAAGTCATAAAAGTCACAGTACCAGAAATAGCGCAGCAGTGTCTCAAATATAAACTGCATCCATTATGCAGTTTTCCCATCATAATTAAAAAATGACATTATTCTATTTTCCAACTTAATATTGCCGTTTTCACAAATTAAATGGCAACAGGATTTCTGTTACACGAATGACATAAAATTGCATTAAAGAATGAAAGTTGTTTTTAATTGGAGAAAAGTAAAATGAGCAAGTGTGAAATACTTTTAATTTTCCATTCTTATTCATGTCATTGTTCTCAAAGGGTTGACGCCATTGTCAATTATGTCTCTAATTAAAACCGTCCCGTACTAACACTTCTGATTAATTACCCTTGCCCGAGTCGGCGAAACGTCTTACTTGTTAAAAAAAACAATAGTAAAAGCAGTGTCATTGCCTTGCTTGCCATTAATTGAATCTCTAGGAATTCAAAGCACCAGCCCACCCCCGATTAGTAATCTGACTGAAATTATAACATATTTACCTATATATGTCAGAAATGATTCGAGTTGCAAACAAGGCTAATTGTCAAGTTTAAGACTGGTAATTAAATATTGCTTCCACATTGGAGCAAGAATGGCAGTACCATAAGATAACAAAATAAATTATTATGCATAAGACATCGAATCTTGACATTTTTATCACTGTTTTCGAATAAAACCTTCTTTAGCGATGAAATTAAATGTGAGCATAAATTTCGGATATAACTTGGTTAAACATCCGCATAACTGAGAACTTTTGCTCAGCTCTTTACAAGGAAACTGTAATAAAGAAAGGGAAATGATTCCCACGACGTAAAGTCAAGGCTTCTGAGTTTAATGATGCAGATGCACCTGTCAAAGTCATTCGATGCGAACGGCGCAGTAAGTGGCTTTAAATATGCTGGCAATATTTTCTATTATGAATGAATACGTGCTTCCCATGAATACCGACCGTTGAACTGGGTTAAGTAAACTCAACATATTAACTGCTAAATACTCTTAAACACCAATATTTACATAATTTATGCAGCTATTTGACAACACAATAATAATACTTGTGTACGATTAAAATTTGAAATCGAAATCTTCTTTCTTGGCGTCCTATAATAATATGCAATTTGAAATCAACGAATTCGTCTTTATCCAATCCTACTGGCCTAGTCCCTTATGGTCATTCAACCACATCTTACATACCAAATTCAAATTGACATCATTGGAATATGATGAACTGCAGCTTAATTACTCATTGTTATGACAGACTCTGCACTGGCTTAGCTCAGTCTCTCTAAGTATGGGCATACCATACACAAACAAAATGTTAAATGGAAAAAAATTGGCAATTGACGACTTCACTCGCTCAACACAGAGCTATTTGCAGTATTGGTCGGGTATTGACAGAGAGACGGACATCGTCATCGTCATCAGAGAGTGAGAGAGGTGAAAGTTGCTTAATTTTAATGATTTAATTTTGTTTAAACTTTTCTAACCGACCAACGAACTTTGTTCGCTTTGCACATGCATGAGTAGTGCGACGTGGAATGTTATCTTTGGCACTGCACAGAATACATAATTATTGCATGGAAAAGGTAAAGCCAAAACAGGACACGGACATGTCCATTAACTACAAAACCAATTCTAAAAAACTCATGAATGATAATTTAAATATGTCCTTACTTCCTCCTCTTGTGGATATTAATAATGCAAGGTTTGACTGTGCGTGGTAATTCCCGCAATCTCTACCTCTTACTGCTAAATAGTTTAGTTTATACCTCGGCAACGTAGTACTTCAAATTTAGTAAGCACATCCCAGTTTGAAGTATCATTAACGGAAATGGAGGAGTCAGTCGGAATTGAAATAATGTGGTACAAGTAAGTGGTTACCTTTTCAATTGTAATGTTAGTCAGTACTTGGTATGTAGATGTAGTGGATGGGAGTGAGTAATTGAGAGTGAAAGTTTCCGCATTACATCGTATTGTGTCAATAACGGCGTGGCATGTCTTGGTGGTAGGCATAATACTTTTCTGAGGTTTATGATTATCCTCACTAACGGTGCGATGGGTACAATACAATGTAACAAAGAGGACGATGAGCACCTGCGCGGATTCATGACAAACTGAACTATGTAACAAAAGTCAACATATTGTTTGATTTTATGAAAGAAATGGGTATTATGCTTTTAATCATGATTTCGGCAAGGCGCCATAACGCCCAGTTAAGCACGCCTTGATTCACATGGTTGGGAGAGAATTGAAAGGTGTTATTAATTGTCTCATTCTAATTGTAACAACCTAGTACGTAAGTCCAACTTTGCGAATGAGATGTGAATCCGAAACTAATCTCATTCTATGTAAGTATACAAATCTATGCAAATATGTATGTTTTGTGTGTTTCTAAATGTATTTGTGTTTTTGGCATGAGACTAATAATATGCAAAATTCTAGAACTGATCTTACCGTAACCACCTCCACCACCTCCTTTGCCTCCGAAATTAAGGTTGCCTAATCCTGACTTGAGACCTTTGCCCTTTTGAACAATACCTTTTCCGAAACCTTCGATAATACCTCCTTTAGCTGCAATTAGATTTCCTTTGGTTTTGATAACTTTTCCTTTAACAGCGATGATTCCTCCCTTGATAGCTTTGATGGCTCCAATGATAGCTCCCTGTAAAATAAGTATTTAGACGGGGTCGAACTTTTATTTAGCATTTTATCCTCAAAGGCTATTTTTATACAAATTTGCTAAATTCAGGTAAGTGATACCTTGATGGCTGCTTTGGTCCTGATGATGTCCCCGATTATGTTACCAGCACCGCCTCCGCCCTATACCCAAATTACAAACAAATCATGATTAAAACAATTGACCATTTGATTTCTGAACTTGTCTCACCTTTCCTCCTCCAGAATTTCCCCAACCACCCCCACCTTTTGGTGGTCCATATGTGTCCTTGAATAGAAATTATTAAATTATAATTGTTATTAAAATATGGAACAATTGAGTTTTCGTAAGGGACAAATCAATGTGTCAGATATTAGATTCAACTCACTTGTGGAGGGCCATAGGTGGCTTTTGCTGAAAAAGGATTAATTAATGAATTAATAAATGTTTGTCCCTGTGGCACAGAAACATTTATGCCACTTTAGACCCTTTAAATATCTTACGCGGAGGTCCATAACTGGGTTTAGGGGGAGGGCCGTAGGATGCTAAAAATGTCCATATAATCAATCTTAAATACGCCCACAAAAATTTGGATTTGCTAGGTAATTCTTACGCGGAGGTGGCCCATAACTGGGGGCTGGAGGTGGTCCATACCCACTGGAAGGGACGCCGTAACCTCCAGAAGGTGGTGCGCCATAACTTGATGAGGGGACGCCATACGATGATGGAGGTTCTGCACTGGTAAATACTGCTAAGAGCGCGACTAGCCCGGTACACTGTAACATAAAAAATGACAATAAGTTACAATTAATTTATTTCATTTAACTATTTGAATTGAACATCTAATTCATAATTCAAAGAAGCGATAAACTATGACTTTGATTTGTGACCAAAATTATGTAGCATCCACTCCTTTCCAATTTCTCCTATCCGTTTAACTTAATTATTAATCCCGGTTAGCACCTTATTTATCGCTTTTATATGCTACAATGAAGATAAACACTGAAATTAAGGTCATCACACGTTAGCTGTCATCCATCCATTCCAATTTATGCTATGAGGAAACAAATGCTTCATTTGATTTCTCTCTGCATTTGTTTAAGCCAAGTCTCCACAAGTCGTCGACTTCAAATCCTTAAACGTACTCTAGCTTATAATTCATTAACAGTTGCTGAATTTTTTTATATCATAATCTCTCTTAAACTTGCAGGAAAACTGTCTATTTCGCCAACTTTGTTTTTATCTCATTGTTATAATTCATCGATGTTTTTAAACTCTCGGTTCCGAACTTTTACCTTGAATGTTATTGTAAATCACAATTTGTGATTCAAACAGAGATTTATATTAAATATTATTCCTTCGAATCTTTTCAAGAATTATTAAGTAGCGTGGTGTTCCACTTTCAATCTAATATTTTCGACTTTTTCGGATAAAAACTTTAAAGTTTAAGCTTGAGAAATATGACTTGGCATGGAATTAATGGCTACTTTACCTAGCAGATCTACAGAAGTAGATCTACATATTTGATGCTGAAGCATTGACATTCACATTTAAGTAATATTCACATTCTAACGAAACTCTAATCGTTTACTTTTCAACAATTCATAAACTTATCATAGAGATAAAATCGTGATGTATGCATGAGAGAACAAGATATAAATCATTGATGCTTTCTTTTTTAAATATAAGCAATGTTAGTTAGTTAGTACTACTCTATTGTTGGATTTACGGTGCCTTAACTGGACAGTCTAAGAAACTGGAATAACGACTGAAAATAAAATCTGACGCAAATATGCAACTAAACAATATCATTTCAAAGTGAGTCTCGTGTAACAAAGCACACCCTGTGTCAATTTGGTATTGTTGATTTGAAACGTGAATCGAAATCATGCCTGATACAATAAAAAAATCAGACTCAGGAAGGAATCATAAGACCTGATCGCTATCTTTCAAACGCAGCATCCGGACTAAAATTAGTAATTGAAATTAAAAATGCAATGATACATGTTTTCTTTTTTTCCTACTCAGATCATACAGCCTATCTCTAGCTGCACTCAAATTTGCATGAGAAGTTTGACAGTGGTCGATTTCAATCAGTTTTGTATGCATTCTGAATTCAACATACGGAGCAGTGATCTCCTCAAGTGAATATTAATGTTGTTGAGAAGACAATCCCATCGAATAGTATAGGGAAGCAATATTTTTTTTATTCAATTCAAACGTGTTCGATTCGATTGAACCACGAACGTAATTGATCTTCAGATAAATCTCAATTCAGGAGGAGGAGAAACTTTCTTTTACATCATCTCTCCACTCGCTCGAACCGATTCACTCAAATTTATCTGTAATTTCCGACTTGAATTCTAATTTTGAATTCATATCATGTCATGATTGACTCTGGTCAACTTCCTTCTATGTAGAATAATTATAGTAAATTTTCCAAAGGGTCTCCTCCCTGTATTGGCAAGTTTTATTACGAGTTGATTCCGTTATGAGTATCAAGAAATAAGTCATTGCATACATAGTATTTAGTTTTACACGACCATAGGAAAGCCTAGTTTTTATACTTTTGTCATGCCTCCTGTGTGCCAAAATTGTTTGATTGACAGAATGACTGATTACTGAAAAACGAATTGCTGGCGGCACCTTCCCAAAAACATTGGTGGTCACAGAGGGAAACAATATAATATGTGGTAGGTACCCACCTAAAACTTGAAATGATATCTAATGGAAATGAGGAAATGCCAAGTTAAATTCTTGTTTTGGTTGCATAGTCATTTATTACGTAAGATAGTAAGAGCGTATGAATCAGTCATGTGGTGTAGTTCAATGGCAAAATGCACTCATTTTTACACCTAAATGTTTAAGAGTTATGTCGATGTGCTCCCAATTTTTTATTATTTTGAATGCATTGCTCCATTATGTGTAAAAAACTCCAACAGAAAGTAAAGTGATATGCAACACATATAATTGAATCTTACTATTCACACCAGAATTATTGGACTTGTATTATTATAATCGACGTTATGTGGACGGGAATGACTCTATGAAAGATGCAATGCAATAAATAAGCCATTAATGAAGAGAGGAAAAATCAGTCTTGTGGAAAAATGGGCTTATCTCTCGTGCATCATAAATCTAGTCTAGTTTTGTTGAGTAATCTCAATCTTGTAAATAAATAAATCTCCTCCGCGTCCATCTTGATCTTGAGGATAGCACCTAATGAACAAACTGTACATACTTGTTTCTGTATAATATGTTATAAATGTTGCATATGATGGCAATCTGAACGTCTTTTGCCAAGCTTTTCATCAGTTAATTGGAGAATGTAAACGCGAACAAAGAATAAGGCTTAATTTTGCAATCACACATCCCGACTATTAATAGGAGCTATGCATATAGCTCATTAAATTAATACAATTGTTCAGTTATCAGATATATGGTTGACGAAATTACGAAAAGCAGATGACAATAATGTGACTAACTCACTTTTACTTTTTTTTAAATTGGCATATCATTATTATCTCCTTTAAAAATGGAAAGGCGTAAGAGCCTATTAGGATACATCTCTCAAGAATTGTAAATAAATATTCCAAGTGCCTGGACTATTGAACTCATTTTCAATAATTTCTTAGAAAGCTTTTAAAAATTAACACGAAAATTGAAGTTTCTTCGCAAAATCTATTTATTGCATTAAAAAATAAATTAGAACTGATTTATCTTGAAAAAAGCACTGCCACCTTTAACGTAAAACCCGATCGAACCTACTTTTCCAAATAACTCCAAAATTCCCCAGTTAAATATTTACGGGTGGAGAAGACCATCAAATAAAAAATAAAAGTTTATGGCATATTTATAGCATCCTGCAAACAACAGGAGGCAATCAGAAACAACACATTGAAATCCATTCCTGTACCATTGCAAGTCATTTAAGAAAATAAAAAGATGCTGTTCATATCGTACCAGTATTTGGCAATGAGTGCACCTGCCCATGACTTTCTGTGCTAGTCAAGTCACATGTAATTAGTGTGTATGCACAAATTGACATGAAAATAGAAGTCTGATATTTAAATGTAATGAGACATTTACCAACAATGGTATGGTTAGTGGGTGGCTGGTTCAGTGTGTCAGTCAAATATTTATTGACAACGACACCAATCGATGTCAATATGGTTTAGCGATCCAAACGTCATTTTGATAGGCAAAGTTAACCCCTAGTAATTCACATGGCGTCACCAAATTATTGATGAAAAATAATGTACAAATCTCAGATGGACTGTAGTGAAGTTTACATTCATATTATAGACAAACTAATACAAGATCAAATAAGGAATTAAAATTTTTGAAATTTACAACTAGGCATTACATGGTCTCTCTCTTTCACCGAGGAAAACAATCCGACTACATTACAAAATGACATCGGCATTCCTAAACAACACAATACTACGCAATAGTTGAGATGAGTGGAAACATCCGTTTCATTTTCGAATCCTTTGTCTTCCTTGCCTACATTGATGTGTAATCTTCATTTTTATTTCAAACTCAATCCGTCATAAACATCAACTAACACATGTCCTGAAGATGGTAAAGAATAGAATGAGCCAGCACTTCGGAATGGAATTAGTTCTGTTTGTTATGAGTTTCTACCACTTGACTAAAAAGGAAAGGGCTGAATTGGAATTTGTTGGCTTTGCTTAGTCTGTCTCATCATTCTACTAATTCGTGGACTAAGTTTGCCAATGTGAAGAGTATTGCCTGCCGGACTTGCACTTGGACTTTGGTTGGTAAGGGGCCATCGAGTTATTTGTGTTGTGGAAATTCAGAAGTGATAATTTGTAACGCTATTAATGCTAATGTGCAAACCTTGTCTCTGGGTCAGTCATCCTTTGACCTACAAAATTGAAGATTTGCATTTTGAACCTATCGTCTCCACTCATTTAGGGTGTAGCTCATAGTGGAGGATTTCAACAAAAATAAGCTTGTGATAACTTGATATCCAGTTTTTTTCAAAGCTACTCATTTGAGCGACTAAATTTGTGCAATAATGATAAATGCGGACCATTTTTAAAAAAGGAACCGGGAAGCCCCTTTATCCTAAAAGTTATCTCTATGAACCAATTCCGTAATAAAGGAAAGGATAAAATTCAACTGCATGAAAGCAGATTTAAATATTTCAGTTTCTTTTTAATTTAATCCAAACAAGCCTCTTAAATATGCTAGCGATATCTCATCCAACTTTTTAAAATGAAAATTTAAGATTGTTTCTGCTCCAAATTAAACAAAGTGTCACCCCAGCCAGATGCATTCACTATTAATCGCAAGATATGTATATACCCACCAGCAGCTTTTTTGTTTTCCTTAATGATCATGTTTTAATTTCTTTTCCCCCGCATAACGAAATCTGATCAAAGAATCTAATCCTTTATTAATCTGTTTTAAAGACAAGACGGCTACAGGCTTAGTTAATGACTACATAGGCTATTGGTAAGCTAAGCAAAAAACATAACGAGGTAGGCAAGTGCATGCAGATATGAATTCTTCTTGTTGCATCCATTTATTAGCTTATGCATATCAATAGCTATACATTTAATTATGTATCTATCTTATTTACAAACCACCGCCTCCTACATTTTCCCAAGCATTTTTTGCAAGTAACGACAGGTATAACGGAAATGTTTTCACGATTCAAACCGACCAATATACACATAAACAAGGAGCTAACTTTTTATTTTATTCACGTTTATATTTCAATCAAAGAAGTTTAAAATGACATGAAGCTGCCTGCATTGTCATTGTGAACAGAGTTACGGGTTGTTCAAGACTTAAAAAATGTACTTCCATATCCACTTACTTTAGTTGAGTTACACACTTCACTTCTACTTTCAATTGCCCGAGTTTCAGAATGCGTACAAGCTTATTCATACGATTGCTGCCTGCATGTAAATATTAGTGTAATGCAATATGCATGCGTGCTTTTAAATTTGAGTGACTTACTCATAAATATGTTTTCCCATGCTCGGCTATCATTGTATGAGTGAGAATATGCTTAAATAAAAGTAAAACTATTAAAAAGTAGAGCTTTGAACCTTTCTTGTGCGGTGTGACCTTCCCCTTATAAAATCGTCAATTATAGTTAGAAGAAACTTATCAGCTAATTTTCATGCTTAGCAAACTTTTGAAAATTTCTAGAGAGCTTTTGAAATGAAAACTGTTTTAAAAATATGTGACTTACCTTAAACTGTTTCCAATTCATTTTTATTAATATAAGAGGAATTGGCCTTCTTTATGCAAGGAAAAACTTGGAGAGATTTTTGGAGAGGTCTCTCTCCCTCCTATGTTCTGGAGACGCGTGGAATAAACACGCGGTGACGTTTCCCAGATATTCCTAAATTATATTGTCAGTGGTGGGTGTGCACTTTTTAAAAATTTTCGGTTCCAAACACAAATTCCAATAAACAGTTAAGACAACTTCGTGACACACACTGAATCCCTCAAGTCCGGCAGTGACTGACTGTCTGTTACAAGAAACACAAGAACGTGTAATCGGCCAAACTGCGAAAGTACAATAGTCCTCGGTTGGGGTGGGTGGCTCACTATTTATATTCAATGATAATTAAATGATGGACTGCTGTCTAGAGATGTTGGAGTGAATATTAGTATTTAAGAGTGAAAGGGCTCGTTGTCACAGAATATATTGTTTTTAAGGTGTGTTGTGTATTATTTTACACACTGGGATAAGTTATGACCATGGTCCGTTCGGATTCCTGGCCCAAGTGAGAATAAACCTCTTTCAGCAGTACTTTACTCTTTTTATCCCTTCATATTCTTATTTTTGCTGGCAAGCGAATTACATGCAAGTCAATTCAAGCCGGATGGAGTACCTTTGGTTATCGTGATGTATTGCAAATAAACCACGCGACTACGGTTACACAGTTAGTCAGACGCTAACCAAGATTCATTCAACAAATCGAGTGCAGGCAAGAAGGGTTAGTAGTATGCAATGTATCGCAGTCAGCATGTTAAGAAGCCAAGGAAAATAAAAGTAAAAACGTGGGATTGGACTACGATGACTTCAACAACGAGTACCGTTGGCAGCGTTTATGTTCCATCATATTGCCATTCATAAGCTTTTTAAATCTTTAAGAGGACGAGTTGGAGATACTGCAGTTAAGTTGAGGGTGGTCGGGCTGGTGTTGCAAATTCCTTGGTTAGTCATATTCAAGATACAGATATTTTATGTTTGTATAGTGCTTGTTTTACCGGTGATAATAAATGTGTACATTCTATGATGACTTTCCACTTGGGCTCTATGTGTTTGGAAGACTTGATACCATGTTTGAAGACATCTAGAATCACCCGGTCATTTTTTCCTGAAATACATGCCGGCGTTCATATTAGGTTCCAAAACAATCATTAAAAAAATAATTTACAGGCCATAATCAGGAGAAGAAAAGCTACACGCCATATTTTCAAGTTGTAGAAGTCTAATATGTGGAAATCTTGTAAATAATTACATTAACTGTCCTATCTAAAGACATAAAATATTGGCATTCCACACAACCAACTACCCACTTAATGCTAATACATTATTTATACATTGTACAATGGAATTCAAAGGATGAAACTGTGACGACGTTAATTGATTGAAATTGATAGGCCTGAAATTTGAAACATTTGCAATTTAAATTTTGAATTGGAAAGCTATTTAAATTCGCGTCAGAGTACATTCATATGCAGGACATGTAATATTCTGTCGGGCGGTATGATGTGGATTAAATGTCTCGAGATGATATTGATGAATTCGGCAATCCTGAAAGAAATATCTAACTCTGTTCATCTATTGTTCATATACCTTTTGTTACTGATTATTTAAAGTAGATAAAATATGCGTCATTACATTTGAGTAGATTTGGATTTGGATGAACTCTATAAAACATTTACTATCATGGAAGGGTAGGATCTATCTGATACTGTGCCGCGCATTGAGACAAAGTCTAGACATTGGTATTACCCAATTTGCTGCCGATTGATTTTTGATTAGTTAAAATTGTATGTTTCACTACTACGAATGAGTCAACATAATAAATCCTGTAGGTTATGTCTCAATGTCCGATTTGTTGATTCTCTGACATCTATTTGCAGTTCAATTAAATAGGATTAAATAGATAAAAAGTATTCGATTAGGCTGGATAGTTTGGGAGCGTTTCCTGCAACATAGTAGGTTGTAGAGCTAAATTAAACGAAGCACTGGTTTTACAATATACGTCTATTTTGGCCAAGAGTATTCCATAATGGAACGATTGTATGTGACGCATTCTTGTCTTAGTAAATGGCAAGTGTTAAAATGACGACAATCCGTTCTGGTAGATTTGTTGACAAGTCAAATCCTTAAGTCATGCGATGAAATTTTCTTACGCAACATAGCGATACACCAATTATGTAGTTTAGATGATAATATGAATAAATTATTACTTCCCATCCTTCATAAGTGACGACTAGGGATGCGACGGATGAATAGCCTTTGTCCTGTAACAATACACCGCTGAAAAATTATCCCAATAAAAAATGATACCCATCTAACCAAATATTATTTTAATAAATTACATAGCACCCATGCACATCTCTTCCGCTTTCTTAGTGTGAGATTTTTACATTAAAGCATCTTTATCGGAATCTAGTTCATTTTCCCTCAAATATGTAGCAACGAAACCAAAATGTAATTTTGCAACGGAATCTTGCCACTGAAATATTTATTTCTATTGTACTATTGAAGAAGTTTCAAAATGTTTTATAATTTCGAGATTCCATTTCCGTTTTGTTCGACTTCTCCTCGTGCGATGTGTTATAGGACTCGTATTTTGTGTTTCCGTAGGTTTGTGTATTTATTAAATAACACCAAAGCAGCAGGTCGGAACAGAACAGAGGGACTGAAATTGTTGTTGAGTAATCCCGTTGTTTGTGGCAAATTTGTATGCTATGATAATTGGTGGCGGTGGCGTTGTGTTATGAACAGACATATGTGCGTGACACCCTTTTCGAAATTGCTGTGTTCCGGATGGTTGTGACATTAGTGACACATAAGTAAGACCAACTTTAAAGCTATTAATGCGTTATCATTACCCCAACTGATGTCCACTTCAAAGAAGAGTGGACGAACTTTACTAATTTGCTGATTCTTAGTCAGGAAAATACATTTACCTATATGAATTTGTCCAACACTTACCTCATAAGCACCTTTCCAACTAATTACATAATGTACTATTGTACACTAATGTAATCATTCCATTCATGTAATAGACGCAAATTTTGGCGCACACTACGTACAAAGAATGAAGTCAAGATATTTATTCCCCAAATTACCTCGTTTTAGTTCTCTCCACATGATAATGGCAATCGAAATGACTATAATAAACTTACTAAAATATATACAGATGCATGTCGGTAAAAAAAGTAGTTATTGTAACGAATTGGGATGAATCTCGAATTTCAATCTCAATGATTGACTTGCCTGTGCTACCTGTAGTGGACCTGGGATTGCATTGTGTTGTTAATAATTTATTGTTACAAAATGGCTCAATTTAATGCTTGCTGCTTCTGCTTGCTCAATTAAAGCACCCAATCCCAATTATGTGTTGCAGATTCAACAAATTAGCTTTCATTGATTCACTATTGTGGAAAAACCAGCATTTTTTGGTAATCTTTTTGTACAAACTGAATTTCTTAACTAACTTAATTTCGCAAGCTTGACTTTGCGTAAATTAATTTTTGGATCAGAAATGATTGCTAGCGGCCAATAAATGCAGAACAAAAGGTGAAGCGTCTGTTTTTGTTTTCTTAAGGACAGATTTTCGCTGATGGAAATTGAATTGTTTTATATCCAAACAGAAGACCAATCAAATATTGAAGTTGTTTTAAAATTGGTGCCGATGCCCATGAATGATACTGCACATTGTTTCCGTTCTGGCAGATTGGTACACAAATTGGCAGGTGTAAATGAACAGCATCTTTAGTTTGCAATCAGTAATTAAGGATCCACTTAGCCCTTGCCTTTAATTAGCAACGGCAATAATACAACGTCAGCAATAACAATTATAATTATAACATGCAATTAAAGCGAGCACGGCATCATGCCTTACGTATAATTTGCAAAATTCTATTCTGGAGGTTAAAAGCCATTTTATGCATACTTACATCGTCATTACAATATGTTACTGTATACTAACACCAACGAAGAAATTAAAATGGGTTGGCTATGGTGGGTATTATTCTACAACAGCCTAAATTACCAGAACCTAAATTACAAGAAATCGTCTGGACTTATTGGTACAAGAAATGAATATCACAGCGGATTTTAAACATTCAAGTTTCTGCAGATTCCACTGTAATTAAAAATACGATATGTAAATTAAGGATATTCCCATAAAGATAAGTAAAAATTTCTGAAGAGCATGCGACTCCACAAGACCGCTACTCTACCCTACTTGTTTAATGGAGATAAGCAAATTCAAGATGCTCATCTCATCACTAAAATCCTTTGTCTAGTCATATTAAGAGATAAAAGTGAAAACTATCTCGAGGCTATACTTTAGTTAATTTAAAGTCATAAGTCATTGCGATTTCGTAATTGTAGTGTGGAAATGTAGGAACTTGGTGGTACATCATTTATGTGAAGTCGTATCTATTTTTATGAATAACATAAGAACATCAGATGCTTAATTTACATTTATAGCTTGCAACTCGCTCCACTAGGAACATACGGTTTTGTGAAGCTCCTTTTGTTTCTAGATAAGGAACAGACCGATTTTCCGAATTGTTTGGTTTTCTCAAAGGTAGCGTTAAAGATACAGCAGTTTACAATCTTTGAATCCATCCGTCATGGCTTATCATTAATTTTCAATACTTTCAATTCTCGATGATTTGAATTTTAATCTACAAATTATGAATGGAATTAGTCGGATCAGACGAATAAATGTACAGTATAAATTTTGGCAATAATTATAAATAATTTAGCAGGTGAAAGAAAGTGGCATACATACATTGGGTTGCATGTGAGCAAGAGAGCTATGAATTCTGTGAGGCAACGATTTGTAGTGATGCGAGTAAAAGTTTTTGTGATTCGCTAATTTCACAGATAATTGGGGACTAATAGTACAAAGGACGTACAAAGTCTATTTGTAGCTATATTGAATGTGCTGCAGATGAGTATTAATAGATAAACAGCCACTATTTATTCTTTTTTAAGTAATCTATTTTGTCCGTCTGTCCGTTTCAGTTGTAAATTACAACTTGTAATGGGATTTGGACAATTTATATCGCCTAACCTAATAAAATAACTAAAAAAAGAACATCATTTGCCCCCTCTGTCTATCGCTTATGCCCAGAAAAAAGAAAAAATTAATAATAAATACATTAATGCAAGTAAGAATTAACTATTTGGGAGAATCCTGACTACCGATGGGGGCAAACTTTGCTTAGGCCACTT
The DNA here is from genome assembly GCA_036491905.1 of Folsomia manolachei. Taxonomy (NCBI): domain Eukaryota; kingdom Metazoa; phylum Arthropoda; class Collembola; order Entomobryomorpha; family Isotomidae; genus Folsomia; species Folsomia manolachei. The sequence goes on from JAAXNX010000322.1 coordinate 22,622, forward strand.
TTTATTACGTCTGCTTACCAATAGTTTAATATGTTTAAATATTTAATGCGAGTTCGAAAACACGACATGTTGCAGAAAGGTCATTAATAATTTACTGCAAAGTGAATTAAATTTTCTAACAGGTGCCATTTGCAGGATGATTTACTTTGAATAAATAAGAAACTTGCGGATTCGTGCTTCAAGGATTCCTAAAATGAGAAAGAACTTGGCAATTTGCAGTCATCTCAAATATCGAATATTTTTGTAATTTGAAATTCGATTCGATGACATTTGCAAGTGCACGTCCACTCGTGGATAAATGTACAAGCATCAAATCCCAGAGTTTAGTTATATTTTATTTCCGCGTAATCCTTTTTATAAGCCTCTTTTAGCTCTATTTAAGCTGTTCTAAACTTTCATTTCGTAACAAATAACTGTGTGAATTTTGCTTAAAATTTGGAAAATACAAAATTTTAAAAGTTTACACGAGAAATTTGTTTTAATATTGTCCTGTTGGTTACGTTTATTTTGTATGAAGGCGATTACCTGTGAATATATAATTACCCTCTATCAAATTAAAAAGTTGTACCTGTCACTATAATTCCTGTGTAGAGTGACATTTATGCAATCTAAAAAATAAGTTGGATATAGTCATCCGGCGTCACCATTTTTCTTGTTGAATGAAAGCATGATAGTTATAATTTCAACTGCTTCGGCGATATAGAATTCATTGCAACTTAGAAAATATTCGAATTTCATATTTTTCCAGTTATTATTATTGCTTGCGTCCTCATTAGTAGTACCCGATGAATTTTACTGAATCATTTCGTTTGCATTATAAGTATTTAACTATAAAAATCTCCGACCCTGACCTGAAAATGGATGGATGGTTTTTCCATTATTATAGTACTTATGTCAATATTAATTTTGCACCTGTGACAGTGTCACCTGTCATTTAAAAAACCACACGATTTCAAATTTCTTGTGTCATCTTTTGCCTCGTGCAAAGCTGCAAAAAATGTAATAACGTGGCCCTTTAAGCAATAAACCCACAAACTATGACATTTTTATGCAGCTAAAAGATTCGTCATAAAGTTAATAACAGCATGCAGTTGGCAAGTGCATCTTCCTCTCGTACAAATTGCATAATTTTTTTTTCAAATTGTTTTTAGGACTTTGAGCTTGCTTGTGAAACAATCGCAAGAGTTTAGTTGAAAATTTTACCCTTTAATTTCGCAAGTGTTAATTCCGATGGCTGTAGTTCAAAAATTCCAAGAATATTCGTCTTTTCATATTGATTTAGTTTTGAAATCTACCAAAAAAATGAACATTATGTAATTACTTATTTCTGCATATTTGTTCTTCAACTTGGGAAATCAGTCCTTAGTCGAGATGACAGCAATATTGGCAGACATTTCAATAATTTCATTGAGCTAATCCCGATTCATGTTTCGCAAACATAAGTACACTTTGCTAAAAAAAGTAACTAATTTTTTTTGATTATTTTTGTTAATAATCAACGTGGAATTAAAATGCAATTCCAATTGAAACAATCTTTTGATTAAGCATACAAGACACGCAAGGAACAATGGCAGATGATTTGCGAAAAAGTAAGTCAAAGTCAAAATCACAAAACAGGAAAACAAAGTCAGGCATGCATTTGTTTAAAAATAACACCTGAAGAATGGATATTTTCTCATGCATATTATTCAGACGGATTTGGCTATCTCATCTGCAATTAAATTCTCACCATTGATTTGTTAGGTTACTCTCGCCTTGCGCTTCAAATAAAATCGACCACAAGCAAATGCATTTCATTCGTTTACTAAAATTAAAGTGTATGGGTTTAAGAAATGCACATGGTTCCATTCAATTGTCGTAAGTATTTAAATATTATCAAAGTTTCATGAAGTGGGCGAAATGATGTAAAGTTTTTGTATTCTTTAAAATATCTGCCAGTCATATAAATTAGTTGATAGGCTGATATTCAATAAGCAAGTGCATTTATGCAATTGAACAATTAGTTCCAGCTCACATCCTGTCTTTCATCTTAAGAATGCACTTTTTATAATATGAGTATTTAGCGATTGAATGCAGCTGCCATCATGTTATTTTATTTAGCTCACTACTTGAACATTATTTGAATCAATGTGAGATATTTATATCCATATCCTTAATTGTGCTTTAAAGTAATTTTAAACTTTGACTAATTGCAAGAAGGTCAAAGTTTAAAGAAGGACACAATAGCACTTACTTGGCTGGTACAGCTTAATTAATACTCTTAATTTTCATCTCGGTCTCTTGCCATGCATTTATATCATGCTTTAAGCCTTGCCTTGTTTATAATTGAGATTAGTGTCTTATCTCATCTTTTCTTTCTTTTGTGCTCTGCTCTTTAGCTCTTTAGAAACCTTTGCTTGGATGTATTGAAAAATTGATCTGACTGAAGTTTAAAGTATAAAAGTGTTTACATGTATCTATGAACAGTTTCAGTGAAATAGATAACCATTTCTACCCACCTAATCAAAATACAGAAATGGAATTTAAGTTTTGCATCTTGAGCTACCAAAATCAACTTCGGTGCGTAAAGCAACTAATTATATTGCATAAACGGCTGACGACACAATTATCATTGCACTTAAAACGAAATGTTGTAGCAATTTCACAAAAGGAACGTCAGCCAGACATCCTGCATTTATGTATTGTGCATCTTGGTTCAGAGAAGTATATACAGGCACCTGACTGATTACAGAGATTAACAGGTGATAACTTAAAGTCAAAATTAAGATTTGTAGATGGTGATGTGATGACTATTGACAATGACGATCACCGATTAACGGACTCAAAACGTTTATCTTTGCTAAACTTTTAACGTTATATTTTTTTAAACTTTCTCTTCTTTGCTAATCTCGGTCACCAAACTGAGTATGAGTGACTCTCGCTCATTTATATATTCTCGTGGTCAATTTAAATCATTCGATGGATAAATTCTTGTACTCGTTTTTATTCGAGTTCATGATTCTTTCCGATTAAAATATTTTGTTTTCAATAGTATTGGATGGAATTGAATAACTTATTTTTGCATCTTTTCATGGTTTCGTTATATGAAACAGTTTCCATTCGACAAAACATCTCCGTGTTAAACAGAACAAAGTAATGATATTAATACCCCATGAAGCTCTTGAGAATGAAGGATAGTTGAAAATGAGTTGCATAATAATTGAGGAAGTTAATATTTAATCAATCACAATATCAAGAGTCATCAAAAGATTATACCTCCTTCGTAATCATCCTTTCATGAAACAGAATAAAACAAACCCCATTTGCTCAATGGTTAAATTAATGATTTAATCATAGACAGCAAATGTATGAAATAATGTTAAATGTGTACCTCTTCCCGAATTAATTATATCCGAGGAATAATTGTTCATCCAATAACTGAATTCAAATTGGGGCGTTTCTCATGCATGAAAAAACAAACGAATTGTTTAGTATTTGATCTCATCTCTATCATCCCTTCAAATAATATTCATTAATTAATTTTATGCGTCTGCTTATGTATGGTTAGTTGAGGCAGGTTGGTAACAATTTAGGGTACGTACTATCTGTTGTTATAATGGGATTTAACAATAAAATGGTTAGGTAACAATGTTATAAGTAATAATTGCGTATTGAAGAAGACAAAACACGAGAATCACGCCCACAAAAAGTCACGAACGAACGGTGTATTTTGTCTTAGCCTAAATACTGAAGATTTTGTAGCTTTTTGACAAATATTCGGTAGTATTTTATTTGACAAATTATTGGCACTCAATGTTTTTGAAGTGTAACAGAACAGACTATTTTGAGTAGAAGATAAATAATTTCTTGCAGATTATGTTTACATTACACAACCCGTTAGGCGAATTACATAAGTTAAATTTCAAGTGGACACATCATGCATGAGACGTGCGTAATGATTTATTTATGTATCCACAAAGCTGAAAAGACCTAAAAATGCATTTTAATGAAAAGGGAAAGCTCTAAAGACAATTATTTGAGTAGATTTAACCAATATCAAAAAAACTCATTTTGTAGTTTATTTATTTTGTGGTCAGTAATAGAAGATCATAGTGCCCAGTTCCACGTCTTATTTTCCTAATATTTTAAATTACTTGTACCTAAACTACATATGTTCTACGACGTGCACAAAAAACAGTAGTCCGATCACTTTGATGTTTTCGTACTTGTGAAAAGTAAAATTTCAAAATTTTTTAACTTTCTTGGACCTAAAAACAAAGTACTAATTATGGTTAAAATTTGGTTACCACTACAACTTTACTCTACAACTGGTTGGGTTGGGTTTAGTATGTTAGTGTGGATCTTCGAAATATTTCATCGCTACAATCACTCTCAGTTGAATTATCCATTCAACTGTCAATAGCCAAACTGAAATTATAACATGACGCTCGCTCATCATAATTTTAGGATAACTCCACAGCGAGGGTGGATGTAGCAATCAGGAGTAAAATGGAACAAACCATTATCGTCACATTGTTCACTTCTTGTAGCGTAATGTAGGACTAATATATAAAATGCTCAATCATAAATATGTGAACTTCTGCTAAAGTAACTATTACGTATTATGTCGATCCTTGATACTATGAGTGCTTGAAGACTTGGAACATTAAGGACGCTTAACATTATTTATTACACTTCATCGCCTCGATCGACAGCTTAGCCACATGTACGAAAGGATCAGTGAGTCTGCTCTCATCCCTGGTTTGTGTTGTAATTATATTTCTCATTGTTCTAATTTTTAAGAGCACTTTCACTAGATGGCTAAAATCGCATTGATTAACTCATTGATTCTAGACAAGGAAGTTAACCGTGCTGATATTTAACATTTTCACAACGATTCGTGTTAGTTGGGCAGCCAGAGAATTAAAAATAATAAACGCATCACTTGTAGTAACCTAACCTTAACAGGCAATCCGATATGTTAATGTTTCTCCCGTAATACAAAAATGTCACCAAACCATTGTCAAACGTTGTTCATTTGCCCACAGAAATATTTATGGAGTATTTATTGAAATATGGGAGACAAGAATATAAAACAATACAACACAATCCTTGTGTTTTATCCGCATTCCTGCAAACTTTCCTGTAATAACAAACAAAACAAAAGCTCAACAATTATTATTAGTCCTCTCAGGTGCGAAGATGAAGATGAAAGTTAAAGTGTAGGATATAAATAATTGGGAAGTATAATCTTGAGATTTTGCCCTCCGAGGTCATAAGATGATGGATAATGAAATGAATATTAGCAACTGCATGCAATTTTGAAAGACAGTAGGAGGGGCAGCCACGTACAAAAAACAAAGTTTAAACAAAGATTTCCATACAAGGTGCACATGTCTAAAACTTCGTTGAAACACACACCACTCACAAGACAGACATGCAAAGTATAAGTATCATTATAGAGTCAAGCACGAGTCATCCTTATCACTTGTTAAGAGTGGTCAATATCACCAAGTTAGAATTGGAAATCTCGAGAAGGTTTAGGTGACCAATATATTTGCCATTTATTGCTGCATACAATTCAATCCGACCACCACCAAAAATAGCATGACCCACTAACAGTTCAGCGACAGAAGATCCTGCTAATCACTCTACCTCCTATTTCACTTTTGTCTTCTGTTACAAAATGAGCAGATATACACAGGAGTCGCAATTACTTTTACTCCTTCGCAGTTATGTCTAGATTTGTTTCAGGGTACACAAATTTCAGCTTGGTTTTAAAATCCGAAGTTTGTGACTTTGAACAACGGTTGCATATAGAATCGAGCTTGTGAATTACGGGAAATTAATTAGCCTATACACCTACAATTGTACATTAGTAACAAAAAAATTTGAACACGAGGCATAACACTAGCAGTTGAAAAAATTTTGAAGAACCTGGATAATGTCCTATAATGCATTTTTTTTATTCAAACAAATGGTCAGGATTTTTCCCATAGTGCCTTTAATCTATGCATGCATTAATTGTACTAAGCAATTGTTTATTGTAACAGTTAAGCTATTTAGGCATAACAATAGGAAGAGTACATGGTTCAGGTAAATTCCCTTGCAAAGGACACCGCACTCAATTATGCTAATAATAACAATAACCTGCCCTTTGTAAATGTTTGCAAAAATTTCGACAGGACAAAAGATTTGATTGAGGTTAAACTAACAACCACCTCTTAATTCTCATCTCATTTATAAAATCTAAACCATTAAAAACAATGCCATTACAAATACATACTCGTATTTATCTTTCTTGCTAATTTTGTACACGCAACTATACAAAGCCATGCTAGATGAAAGGTACTTTAAAAGTCGCCGAATTAATTAAGCTCAAAGATTATTGTTTGAGATTCGCGTTATTTCACATAATGAGTAGAATCTACTTTTGACAAGAATGACGTGATTCCTTTATATTTCATGCATTGAAATTGAACGAATACAGGAGTTGTGAACAAAGCGAGCGGTTTTTTCAAGCTGGTCAATATTTACAGACGTGACTTTCTTTTCTTTACGCAAAATTTAATATACGTTATATTATATAACTGTAATTCAAACAAGATTATTATCGAGAGCATTTATTTGGATTAAAAAATTGACGTAAAATATATTGTAGAGTATAGCGTAGTGTGAAGTCACATTGTTAAAGGCAGCCCATGCTAAGGAAGTTAACACGTGAGGAGTTAGGATTTTTATAAATTTTATAGAAATTCCTGAACTTTCGTCTATCTATTAAGATTAATATTAAGCCCCGCCCGGTAGTAATGTTTTACTGGTTATAGGCACACCCACCATCGCCCATCTTAACTTTAACTACCTCGTATTTACAAATCCAGTATAAGAGGAACTGTCAGGATTATGTGGTGCTGCTGTGGAGCTGGAGAAGATGACGATAACACCAATAATAGTGGTGGACACACATTGGGAGGAGGTCGGGACACTTACCAGACATTTCCTGTTGATACCCAGCCTGGGCCTCGCCAACCGGATAATGTAAGTTGACTCGAAATGTCGAAATGTTTAAAATAAAAGACAATGATTTAATATTGGGTAGTGTTTTTATTGTATAGGAAGAAAAACGGCGACAGTTAGCTGACGCCGCTGAGAAACGCAGGAAATCCCAAGAGGGTCGGGGCGTCAAAGATCTAGAGAGCGTAAGACGACAACAGAAACGTCAAGATGAGATAGACCGTTTGGAAAGAGAGGCGAGATTGAGGGGGGACGATGGTTCTGGGGGGCTAAAGGTGCAGTAATTTAAAGTAGTTCAGTATTTCCATTCTAATTCATGCCCTAATAAATGCTCAAATTTCTGTAGTGGCAAATGAGTTAACTGAAGTCGGGGATGGTCAAGAGAAAAATTGGGCAGACAAACGTCATGAAATTCGTATAGTGCACGGTACTAATTAATGCCGGAACTTCCTAGTATATTTTAATTAATAAGCTTACGAGCGCTACAAAAAGTCCGATATCAACTGTGATACAAAATTGTATGTAATATGATTAATGCATCGGTAATTAATATTTGTGTTTCCTTTACAATAAGACAGAAAACAGAAAATGCTTTGTTTGCTTTCGCTAACATGTTTGTGATAAGTGATAATGTTAAAATCTACCGGCTGGATAACCTCTGCCTCTGAAATCACAGAATTAATTATACTGCTAGTCCCTCCAGGCTCCACACTTTCTTAAAAGTTGTGACAATAGTTTGTATTTATTACCGTTTAATTTTCAATTCATTAATATTAATTAAATTATGTTTGCTGTATAATTTATGTTCAATTCAATTACACTAGATCTCTCCGAGTGAGTCTAAGTGAGTTTAATCAAATATAAATATACTAATAATATTTTCACTTAATTTCATGAATTTCTGTCATATTGTTTATTATTTATAGATGTTATAATTTAATTACTACGAATGCACCCTAAACTAAATTTTTGAATTAAGCCAAGTCCAAATGCCCTACCGGAGTCAATCCTATACTTTCTTTTTGAAGTATCGTAAATAACGAGTTTTACACGCCGTCTGAGCCTCTTGGAATATTTTCTTCCCTTTTGCCATGAGTAGGGTTTGATTGATTGGTTTTCGTGTATCAAACAGAACCTTCACAGAAATTTTGTTCGAATCTGTTTTTTCGTCGAAGGACATTATGCATATTATTAACATCGGAAATAATCATACCTACATTTTAAGACTAAAATGGCTACAGAGATTTTAGTGGTGCACTTTGAAAGTTATTGTACATTATTCTTTAAATTATCAACCAATTACACCGAGTTAACTGTTAAGATACGTTTAGAATTCAATACATTTTCCTACACGATCTGATCAGCACTTTTTTGCTAAATAAGTAAAAAATAACTCTTGGCTTTACCTAACAATTACTTTACAAAAAATGCAATCACGGAACAAAAAATTATTTTAATATGCAAACTTGAAAAATTATTTTAATATGCAAACTTGAAAAGTCATCTTATGCAGACGAAAAATTTATAAAAATTAGTGTGACGGACTAGCTTAATTTTATCCGTTGCATTATGTATAACCAAGATCATAGATTTGTACTATTTCATTACTACAAGATGAAGGAAGGGCAAAATATGACCATGCACCTGTAAATTCATTCGACGTGAATCCAGAAGCAGTTAACCAAATCAACCAAGTCATCAAACAAACAAAGGTACAATTATATTTATTAAACGCCTCCTAAAACTTCCAAACCTGATCTACGTGTTTCATACATGCATCCTTCAATCTCGTCGTTTGCTTCGATGAATGTAACTGTTGATATATATCAAAAATGGATATCGCAGCAAGCTAATATCTTGTCGGGTTTGGTCCTTCTTTTTTGTCAATCACCCCGCCATACTGCCGTTTACTCATAGCCGTTTCGTAGTATTTGTATAAAAAACTGGAGCTTATTTGCGAAAAAATAAAAGGTGTACACGGATCAAGTCTCTTAACATCTACTATCTCTAATAGTTAGCTCATTATTATATATACTTACACTATATAAGCTTAATTATTAAGTTTTGAGCAATATTAGGCAAACGGTAGCTAGAATTCTCAACCCAAACATTGTTACGCGACGTCCTGGTCTTTATGACTTGAGACATTGAAAAAAAGCAGGTTGGAATAGTGGTACCCAACTAATGTTTCTTCTTTAACCAAAATTTAGATGATTTCTTTTTAGTTGTGTACTTATATGTACTTCACCTTAGTGTAGCTACACGGACTGGTTTGGTGTGTTCTGGTGGGTATTTAGTATTAGTTCTGAATGAGGTGAATTTAGTAGTGGCAGTAGTGTTTGCTCTAATATTTTGTTAACAATGGCACGAAGAGTATCTTCATTCTCTTGTGATAAGCTTTGCATAAAGCATTTGGACTGCAGCATGCACTGATTTTTGTGGCACCACTAACTTCTTTGACTTATTATTCATATCGTGTCCAATGCAATTGAGTTTAAATGAGAGCCAGTCGATTTTTCACCTCAAGGCAAGTTGGAATAAAATAAAAGATTCTCTTATCACGTGCTATAGCTGAATATACGTCTTCATTCGCTAATGTGAGATTTTCAAAGTGCGTCAAGTATCATTTTACGAAATACGACTAAGATGAGATTTTCAAAAAGTTTATGGAGTGAAAGCTGGATTGCTTACGATAAGCACATAATTCGATAAATCCTTAGGTGATATTTCCGTGTGATTCAGTATTTTGGACTGTAGCTTTTAGTGGAGTCGGGTTATAAATATTTACAAATTTAACAATAAGGGACTGTTAGGTGAGTTTCCTTTTAATTATTAAATTGAGTATGAGCATACGAGTTTTTGAAAAGCTATTCGGCAGTTGCCAACATCAATAGTGGGGCTTGCTCATCGCTTAAATTATCATGTATTTCAAATTTCACTCCTTAGATTTCAAGCTATTTAGTTCATCTGGAATGTAAGCATCGTATTGATTGACGCACTTTACAGAAATCTTAGTGTAAATCGTCAGAATTCACTTGCACGTTTTGCCACTTCTGCGATTACCCTCTTAAATAAAATCTGACAAATAAAGTTCAATAAAATCAGACCGTATAAATCATAATCAAGCCACCTCCAAAGTCATGTTTTTGCCAATTTTAATTGAATATGCCATCGTTAGTCACTTGTGCTCAAAATCAAGTAAACTCGGTCACTTATGCAATCTAGAATGGTGATGACGTTAGTTAGCATTTTGTGGCTTTATCTCGTGCACGGTGTGCCTTCTAAAGCTTTTTTGTTAGTGCCTCTGGGCTTATATTATATAAAGGTCATTAAATGGTGTACAACCGCAACGCATACGGAATAGACTGGTTTGTGATGGTTTACTAAGGTTTTCCTGAACGTGGGTAATATTAACTTTGCTTGGATAAAACACAAAGTAATTATACCACATTCGCAGAATTTGTGTGGGAACAATATCAGTACGTAGAGGTTCGACATCAGTAAAATGGCCAATTTTGTATTTTTCCTTTATTTAGTTGAAATTAAAAAATACATTACCACGAAATAATGACTCAACAGTCGCTTCTATTTTTTCTGACGTAACTGGTTATATTCAACAGAGTTACTTCATATGTTGAAGTAATATTATCGCTTCAATTTTCCACTTCAATGGGGATTCAAATTAATTTCAATTTTTGATGAAGATGATCTGCATGAGCCCTTAAAGTTAAAACAACTTTAATGCTAAAATGAATTTAGCTACGGGTTTTGGCCTGCTAAAAAGTTGAATATGCACCCTTGTGGGGGCGAGTTTTCAAACTTTCTCTGATTAAATTCAGTTGCCTAACCGAACTTAACTTGCACAACTCTGGATATATCGACGTTTAAAAGATCTGGATTTATTGACGAAATTTGAAATGTTTAATTCTTGACCTATTTTTGCAAAT